>RJWT010024202.1:0-16545 GCA_004365215.1 Cuniculus paca | reverse complement strand
ATTCAGTAATAGTTTCCTCAGTCTCTTTCCCTCTCCCATCAACCTCGTGGTCTCTTTCCAAGTTTTTGGTGTACAGGTAACAATCATAAAAATATGTGTGTATTATATATTAAGAAGTTTTACTTTAACCAAAACCTTGAAAAACTTTTTCCTTGGATCAAACACTGGAGTAGCCAAAGTAATGTCATCTGAACTTTTAAAATGAAGTATTAGTCATTCAATTTCATTATTATTTAATCACAGGAATGAAGACCAACAGAACTTTACCTTTTGCTTTTATATGCCTGACTTTTAAATTTTTGTACTGATATTAGATTATTACTGCTTCAAGTACATCTTCTTATATTGATATATCAAAAAGGAATGCCTTTCCAAGAAAATCAATGGGTTGTACTGTTTCCAAGGAAATCAAAGAAAGGCTACAAGTAATTGGAATTTCCATACAATGTTCAATTTTGTTTTAACAGTCTACAATTTTGTTATGGTTCCTATCCACTACCCAGATATTGATCAACTGTTTTTCATTTTTTTTCACTATTTTATTTTTGATTATAGTATTAAAGAATTTTAACAATCTGGAAATAGCTTTCTAAACTAATGAACTAGATATGTCAAAGAGATTTTTCCCATTTTATATTTTTTATAGTTCTCCTCTGAGTTCATTTTCTCACTATGATGCCAGCATTGTAGAATGGACACTATTTCATTAGCATTCAAATACATATCTCTGAAAACTCAAGCCAGGGTACTCTATGGCCTGAGTGATACTGTCACTAGCAGGAAATTGTTTCCTAACTTTACTTGGTGAAATTAAACTTGTGTTTATGGGATTAACCAGAAAATATAAGTCAGGGACTTCTCTTATCTCCCCTTTCTAAATCTTGCAAATGCAGTAATTAAAGATAATTCAGTTTCTTTTTCCTGTTCTGCCTCATTCAAAAAGGGCCAATGCTCCCACCATTCTGAGAGAGGGCCTACTTGGCACCTGGCTTCAATCCTTTTGTGGATCCTCAGGTTTTGTCATATCATGAGTGTCTTTTACCTTCACACAAATGACACAGGTTTCTCAGGACTTTGGCTCACTTATTACCCTCTTCCTCTTTAGCTCTCTGATCTACTGCTTCCTTGGCCAAACTCTATACTTTGTCCTAACCCATATCTGTATTGCTGAAATTACATTTAGACATTTGTTCTTTAAACATAGCCTCCTCTACACCTTGACCTTTGTTTTAATTGGCTCAGCAGACCCTGGGTTACTTTCTTTTGTCACCCTCTTCTGTCTCCATTTTCCAGACTGCTTCGAGTTTATGTTCTGTGGAGATCAGTCTCTCTTTTGACAGTACAAACTTTTTTAATGCCATGTAAATTCTCCCACATCTACTTGACAAAACTGGAAGCCTAGATGAATCCAACTGTCAGTCTTCTACACCTGAATTTAGTTCATTAAAAAATTTCTTCTCTAGTTGGTTGGTGTCAATAAAGATTAGGTGTTTCACTACAGTCATGAATCAGTACAGTCATGAATCCCTAACAGTGGAGATATGTCCTTAGAAAGGCACCATGAAGTGATACCATCATAAAATGCTCTTACACAAACCTACATGGTATAGCCTACTACATACCTAGGCTAGATAGTATCTATATGTAAATCTGTGCAGTACAGCTTATTGCTGCAAGGGCCATGATGAACCAAAGAATATGATATGCAGTCAATCACAAGAAAATGCAAACCAGAGAAGGAGTATATGTGAGGTTGTTGCTCATGTAACACAGTGTATTGTTTCACAATAAAATTTTTTATAAGTAGAAGGAGTACACTCTAATCTTGTGCTTTCATTTCCTTTATTTTACTGCAAAATCTATCAGCCTTTTCCTTTGTGGTTACTTGTTTCTTAGTTTCAAAAGTCTGCCATTTTAAGTACCAATATCCACATTTATTTTCTACTACTATGTGATCTCTTTTAAAACATATGTACTGAATACATAGAGTATTTATTTTCATACATATTGCCTGTAAAATAAAAACTCAGATAATTTTTTCTGAATAGTGTTTCCAGTATAAATTGTTGAATTTCTTTTTCTTTTTTTCATTACCTAATCATTTGTGATACTTTACGTATTATTTGGTAAGTCTTTATATACTAAGAACTCTTAGGGTCCTTTCCCATTCCTGTTTATATGCTTGGTGTTCCTTAGTAAAGCTTTATAGTGTTTTCTGTAAATGATGTGGTTTTATGGTATGTTTTTAGATCCAACTGTGCAAATGCCCTCAAAACTATTTTTCATAAATCTTTTTGGTTTTCCATACCCGTTTTATTTCTAAACTTTGGTAGTAGTTTGGTAAATTTATTTTCTCAAATTAAATCTATAAAATACCAGTAACTTGGAAAGAGTTGAAAGTATCATATTTTCAATAGTCTCACCGAGGAACATGGAACGTATCTTCATTTATTTGAGATGCCTTTTATGCCTTAGGAAAAGAAGCTGAGGCCTTCTTTATACGTGAATTTGCACATATAGTCTATAAGTTACTTTTTGATAGCATGTGTAATTGTAATGTTGAAAGAAGCATGGTATATTTGGACCAGTCTCCAATGTAGTGGGAGCTCTTTGGGTAGCAGTTCTGATATCGAGTCTAGTGGGAGGTAGCATCATGGTGTTTGAAGGTCTTTCTGGTTTATGGTAGGATCCCAGGCAGTACCTGAGTAATCAGCTGGGAAAGTTGTTTGGGTCCTAGTTACATGAGTGGGTTTAGGGAAGAGGTTGAACCCCAGTGAGAGAACAGGAAGGCTCCATGAGAAACTGAGTTAGAAGGCAAAGTACAGTGTCCTCAGTAGGAGGTACTGTTAGCATTGGGGAAGGGCTCTGGTTTCCAAAACTTCCAGGCATGTCAGTCAGGACTGATTCCAGAACAGCCTTCCTTTGCCACTCTTAATTTGAGTTATGGGTAGAGTTGAGAGTATTGGTATGTGGGGTCAGTGCAATTTCAGGGATGATGATGGCAGTGTGTCATTACGGATGTGGCAAGAAAGGTCACTGAGATCAGCCAGTGGAGAGCTCTGCCCAACCCCTTTCCTGATGGAAAGCCCTTGAATGGAGTGAGCTAAATGAGGAATCAATCTCAGTGGAAACAGCATAAATATGAATTGTTCTTATATCTTCTTCAGTTTTAATATTGTATTTCTTTTTACATAATATTACTTATTTCATAATGTCACTTCACTTATCTGCAAGGGAGGGGACTGTTAAACTGAAAGAAAATAACTCTTAGCTTATTGTGTGAGGATTGTACTTTATAGAAATTTTAGATGTGGGTATAGTTTCTTGAGTAATCTTGTGGTCTCCTGGTTTCCTCTCCTGTGTGCTAATCATTTGGTTTTAGTGCATTGAAGGAAAATAAGCTAATTTTAGTATTAGCCTAATCAAAACACAGGAAGGCAGTTCTGCAGCAATAACATAATATGGCATTATCCAAAGCTTAGTATTTTGTATCCTGCTTTAGGCAAATTTAATATGCTAAAAGATAGTTACATTAAAAAAATCAATTTGAGGATAGTTATTTGCTTTGCAAATTTTTCATTATATGATTTCTGTAAAAAAAGCAAATTTCCTCCAGGGCATTTAAAATCTAATTTGGTGTATTAAATCTGATTTTACAAATTCATTTATCCTGATTAATAATCAAGTGGGACTAGTCAATAGGGATAAATGCATGAGGTTTTTTTTTTTATTGTTTTTGAGGTTGAGCATATGATGTCATTTTAAGTATAGAGCTGAGTGTGCCGGCCTTGGTAAATAAAAAGCTAGTTTTGTTAACTCCAGCTATTACATACTGTAATAAGGTGACATGGATGCTAATGTAAATTATGAGGAGGCAATTGGAGCTTCAGTTAATGGAAGTCAAAGGTCCAGAAGGAGAGTGTCAGATACCCCACATAAGTCACAGTTGGGCACTTCCTGCCCTAACCCACAGGGACCTAACCAACCAGAAGGCTGTGTAGACAGGTGTTGGGGACAGTGACTAGAAGATGAATGGTGGTCGTTTGTTTTGAAGGAGAGGGAGATGATGATTCCTTGTAGGAAAATGAATGCACTTTGAGACCATAATATTAAATTAAATAAATCAGGCACCGAAGCTTAATACCACATGGCTTCTCTTATATTAGAAATCCAAATTATAATTAAAAAGAGCAAAATAAAAAACAATAGGAAGTAGGGACATAGAGCTTTCTCAAATGGGGAGGGAATGGGGATCAACAGATGGTGAGAAGGAAGAAGGGGAGGAAAAGGGGATAAAGAAATGAATTAAAATGTGTTGTGTACATTTAACCAACTCCACACAAAGAATGTAAACATGGACTACAAACATGGACTAAGAAAGAAAATGTGGTATGCATGTAATCCTGATACTCTGGGAGACTGAAGCAAGAGATTCATAAGTTCCAGCACGGCATGGGCAATTTAGCAACTTAGTGTGACTCTGTCTCTGTCCGAAAATACAAATAAAATAAAATGAAAATAAATGGTTGGGGATATAGCTCCATGTGAAGGTCCTGAGTTTATTCCCTGTTATCACAAAACAAAAACAAGACATATGAATAAACCCAGTGAGTAGCCATCTGGAAGCAGGCAAACTTGAATTTTTTTGTTATTACTTCGGAAGGTTTTCAATTCAAGGTGGGAGTTACAGGGTGGTAGTTTCCTTTTCTTCACGTTTGTCAAGGGGCTTTTGTAGGGGATTTTCTTGTGTGGGGTGAAATGTTAAAATGCCAGTTGCTCCTTCTGTTGCTCCTTCCACCGACTGATCAGTCCACATTTCACCCATCAGATGAGCTACTCAGATATTATTTTTTGTTACACCTGTATATCATTTATTCTTCATGACAGTGTTCTTTTTTTTAAACAAAACAAAAAAAGGGATAAAAATGATACAGAATTTAAAAAAATAGCAGGAAATTAAGACTAGTTAGTATATTGCATGTTGCTATTTTAAAAGTAGTGGTTCAGATTACAAGATTTAGGTATGAAAAAAATGGTCAAACAAACAATGAAAACACAAACTGTTGTTTTTGATGAACTTAGATTAGTGGTATGGTTATCTATCTTGTATATATATATATATATATCTCCATGCACACACATATATATATGTATCCCCATATACATTAAATCTTTTCTCTTCTTCCTTTTCTCCTTTCCCCTATCCCAGTTGTTCTTTCCTTTGGAGTACTTTCTTTCCATTTCATTTTCACAATATCAATTATACTTTTTGGATCCTTATTACTCATTAATTTTTTTACACTGGGAGACAATATGATATTTTCACATGGGAATCTGATTTATTTCACTTATGGGTGTGGTCTCAAGTTGCATCCATTTACCTATAAAAGCCTCAAGTTTATTCTTCTTTATAGCTGAGTAATACTACATTGCAAAAAATGCCACATCTTTTTTTTTTTAATCCATTCCTTGGTTGACAGGCATTTGGATTGTTTCTGATTTAGTGTTTCTGTTTTAATATTTAGATCTTTGATCCATTTTGACTTTGGTTTAGTGCATGGTGATAATCATGGGTCTAGTTTTAATCTTTGGCATGTAGAAAGCCAATTTTTCCAGTACCATTTATTAAAGAGGTTATCTTTTCAGTGAACATGTTTGGCCCCTTTGTCAAAGATAAGGTGGCTGAGTGTCTTTGTAGTTGTGTCTGCATCTTCTAATCTGTTCCAGTGATCCTCAGGTCTGTCTTTTTGCCTGTGCCATGCTGCTTTTATCACAGTAGATTTGTAGTATAATTTCAATTCAGGAATTGTGATGCCTTGCTTTCAATTTTACATGCCTTTGTTGCCCAGGATTGCCTTTGCTATTCTAGGTGTCTTCTAGTTCCAGGTGAATTTTAGGAATGGTTTCTCTAGATTTGTGAAGTATGCGAATGGTATTTTGATTGGGATTGCATTTCATCTGTATAACAGTTTTGAGAGTATGGTCATTTTCACAACATTGGTTCTTCCTATCCAATAACAAGAGATATCTTTCCATTTTCTGAGCTCCTCTACAATATCCTTTTTTAAAGTACTACAGTTTTCAATGTATAGATCTTTTATATCCTTCATTAGATTGATTCCTGAAGTATTTCTTTCTTGGATGCTATTGTGAAATGTGTTATTTCCATAATTTCTCTCTCAGTGAGTTTGTTGTTTGTGTACAGGAATGCTATTGATTTTTGAGTGATGACTCTGTATCCAGCTATGTTGCTGAATTTGCTTGTTAATTCTAGTAGTCTTTTGATGGAGTTTTTGGGGCCTTCTATGTAGAGTATCATGTCATCTGCAAATAATAATAGTTTAACTTTTTCCTTTTCTATTCTTATTCCTTTTATTTCTCTTCCTTGTTTAATTGATCTGACAAAGTTTCCAGAACTATATTGAATAAGAGTTATGATAGTGGATACCCTTGTCGTGTTCCTGATTTTACAGTGAAAGTTTTCAGTTTTGGTCCATTTAGTATGATGCTGGCTGTTGGTTTGCCAGAGATGGCTTTTAGGAGATTGAGATTGAGATTGAGATTGAGATTGAGATTGAGATCATCTATTCTGATTTTCTGTAGGGTTTTTAATCATGAATGAGTGTTGGACTTTACCAAAAGCTTTTTCTGCATCTATTGAAATGATCATGTGATTTTTTTGTTTGGCTCTGTTGATGTGGTGTATTACATTTATTGTTTTGCGTATGTTGAACCATCCTTGCATTCATTGGATGAATCCCGCTTAGTCATAGTGTATAATCTTCTTGATGATTTGCTGCATTCTGTTTGCTTGTATTTTATTGAGAATTTTTGTATCAATGTTCATTAGTGAGATCGGCCTATATTCTCCTTTTTGGTTGGGTCTTTCTCTGGTTTTGGTATTAGGGTAATACTTGCCTCCAGGAATGAGTTAGTGAGACTTGCTTCCCTTTCAATTTCATTAAAGAGTTTGAGGAGTATTGGCATTAAATCTTCTCTAAATTTCTTGTAGAATTCAGCTGTGAATCTGTCAGGACCTGGGCTTTTCTTTGTTGGTAAGTTTTTAATTATGTTTTCAATTGCAGTAACTGATATTGGGTTATTCAGTAGTTTTACCTCTTCTTGATCCAGTTTTGGTAATTCATACATTTCTAGGAATCTGTCCATTTCTTCTGTGTTTTCCATCCTATGAGAGTAAAGATTTTCAAAGTACATGTTGATGATCTTCTGAATCTCAACAGGATCTGTAGTAATTTCACCCTTTTCATTCCTCATTGAATGAATTTGAATTTTTTCTTTCCTTGATAAGGTTGGCTAGGAATTTATCAATTTTGTTTAGCCTTTCAAAGAACCAACTCTTCAATTCAGTAATTCTTTGTATTGTTTTTTTGCTCAATTGCATTAATTTGTGCTCTGATCTTTATAATTTCTTGCCTTCTATGAGCTTTGATGTTGACTTGCTCTTCTTTATCTAGAAACTTGAGGTGCAGCATTAGGTTATTTGTGTTTGCTTTTCCTGATGTGAGAATTCATTGCTATATATTTCCCACTTAGGACCACTTTCACTGTGCCCCACATGTTGCAGTATGTTGTACCTGCATTTTCATTTAATTGTAGATATTGTTTAATTTCATCTGTTATCCATTGGTTGTTCAGGAGGGCGTTATTTAATTTCCATGTGTTTATGCAGTTTTTGCAGTTTCTTTTGCCATTAATTTCCAATTTCAGTGCATTACGGTCAGATAATATGCATGAGATAATTTCAAATCCTTTGCATTTACTCAAGCATGTTCTACGGGCTAATATATGGTCTATTTTAGAGAATGTCCCATGTGCAGCTGAGAAGAATGTGTATTCTGATGCTGTTGGATGGAACACTGTAGACATCTAGAGAGTCCATTTGTTCCTAGGTTTGATTCAGTTCTGTTATTTTTTGCTGACTTTTTGTCTAGTTGATCTATCTCTTTGTGACAATGGGTTATTAAGGTTCTCTATTACAACTGTGTTATTGCCTATTTGATTTTTCATATCTATTAGTATTTGTCTTATATAGTTGAGTGCTCCTGTATTTGGTGAATATATATTTATGATTGTTATCTCTTTCTCTTGAATTTTTCCCCTTACAAGTATGTAGCGACTTTATATCTTTTGATCATTTTTGATTTGATGTTCATATTGTCTGCAAACAGAATATATACTCCTGCTTTTTTTCTGGGTTCCTTTTGTATGGAATATTGTTTTCCATTCTTTCAGTCTATGGGTTTCTTTTTGAGTTAGATGTGTTTCTTGTATGCCTGAGTGTATGTCTGGGTGTAGGTTTATTTTGGTTATGGCTCTTTGGAGTTCTACATACTTCACTTATCTGTATATCAGATTCCTTTCCCATGCTTGGGAAATTTTGTGATATTACTTCTGCAAGTAGTTTTTTTTAATGTCATTTACGTTGACTCCTGTATTTTCATTGACATCTATCAGTCTTATATTGTTTTTCTTTGTGTCTTCTTGGAGCTGTTGAATTGTTAATTCATGGTCTCTTGTTATTTTTGAGTTTTTTCCTTTTGTGATCACTAGCTGTGATCATGTCTTCAAAGTCTGAAAGTCTATCTTTGGTTTTGTTCAAACAGTTTTGCCAGCTTTCAATGGAATTTTTAATTTCTTGGGTATCTTTTTGAATCTGTTTCATGCATTTTATTTCTTTCCTATATTGTTTGTTCAAGGTTTCCATCATTTTCCCACGCTCCTGTACTTTTTTATCTATGTCCTCCTTAGCTATGCTGAGCAATTCCTTCATTAAGCTTGTCCTTTCTTTGCCTGAGAGATTATTTCTAATCTGATTTCCTCTGTAGCCTCATGAATTTGTTTCTTTATTTCATCTGCTATCTTTTCAGAAATTTCAAGTGTGTGATTTCCACTGGCCTTGATTTCAGTGTCTCCTGTACTTGTTCCAGATGGACTGAATGCTTGAGATTACACTTTACTCTTTTGTTTTGTCATTTTCACCTCTTGGGTTAATATTTCGGTCTTCTCAGTCTCATTAGTCTGGACTGTCTGTCATGTGTGTTTTAGGGCCCTACCATGTGAGTGATATTCACCCAGTTGCTGAGTCCTACAGTGTAGGGGAGGGGGCCAATCACCTGAATTTTTCCTGTTGGCCAGTTGGGTGAATCCTATATTCTTCCTAGGCTGACTAGCCTAGGAGTATTGGTGTGAACCAACCCTTAGCTTGTATTGTTATTGCAGCTTCAGACTGTTCAAGGCTACCATAACCATCTGTCCATGGTGTGTGCCCCAGCCAGGATCCTACTGTGTCACTGGGGGCCTTGCAGTCTCAGTTGGCTTCCTCAAGGTGTGGGGAGGCCTCACTGGCACACTCATTGGCTCACCTGGGGTTCTCTATATGGAACAAGGACTTACCTGCACTCTTGGAGGCTTGCCAAAGTCCTCTGAGTGGGAGCAGGGTTTGCTGAGGCTCCTGCTGACCCACTGAGGTCCTCTGCTTGGGGCGTGACTCAGTATGCTCTTGCCTGCCCACCAAGGTCCTCTGGGTGGGGCAAGGAGTTGCTGAGGCTCCCATCAGCCCACCAAGGTGCTGCAGGTGATAGAAGGGGTTGCTGATGGTCCTGTGGGTTGCTAAGGTCATCTGGGCATGGGGGAGGGATGGCTGAGTCTCCTCCTGGATGCTGAGGTCTTCCAGGTGTGTGGGAGGGGCATATGTTCTCAGCATTGTACAAATACCAACTTGTACCATTCTTATTTTAAAAACCCAGTAAGTCAACTACTTTCTTCATGTACAGATGTATAGACTGAGGTACAGAGATGTCAAGTTACTTGCAAAATTAGCACAGTAATAACCAGAATATAAGATAAAAAATAAAAAATAAAAAAATAAAAATAAAAGAGCCAGAATAATCATATCAGGCTGTTTGCACTTTGTTTTAGGAATATGTGTCTTAAGGATTATATTATGCTTGAATTATGTATGTGGTTGCTGCATTCTTGATTATTATTGAGTTACTGTTTGAAAATGCCTTTTAGTCCTTTTATTATGGTGATAATTTAAAGTGTTTCTTGTCTGGGTGAAGTTTCTGATTTACTAGGATTACATATATGTTTTGGCAGAAAACATATTAAAATTTTGCTTTTTGCCCCCTGTGGCTTAAATTATTTCCAAATAACAATTTGAATGATTCGAATAGTTTCATTTTATCAGCCCTACCACCTCCCACTTGTAAGTTATAGTAAATTTAAAGAAAAATGCCATCTTTCACAATTGCTTCTTTCACAAGCCCATGTGATCCCTTTATAATTGCAAGATTTTGTGTTGAACAACAGTGATGCAGAATAATTGCTTTCTTCCCCAAGTTTGAACTCCCTGACAAGGTAATCTCAGTACTGGAGGTGATATGAGTTACCAAACACACAATACTGTTTGCTGTTCCTTTGGCTTCCAACTTCAAAGCCTCATCTGGTACCAACCAGCTGGAACACCCTGTAGCAGCCCTCCTGGTGTTTGTATCACTGGTTTGGGAAGCAGAAAATCTTACAGATTCTGTATCTCCCCAAATAGGTTCCACCAAACACAAGTTAATCCTTTGGCTTCCTAAGGTTAATAAAATTTATCCTTCTCTTGGCATTGTATGACAATTGTTTCTAGTCCTATGTAGATACTATTGTTTAGCTAAGATGACTATGATTTTCCATACAATACTAAGCAGACAAACATAATTCCAGAATATGGAGTAATTTTATGAAGAAAAATAAAATTAACAATTACCTAACCCAAATTTCAGTTTTTTCTTTTTTTTTTAACAATATAGTTAAGTGATTTTAGATCTGAAGAAGTACCATCTTAAGTGAATTCATAGACAATTAAAATATATTAATATTGTGCCTACCTAAGTGAAGAGTTTTTTTATTCTTCAGTGCTATAGATTGAACCCAAACCTCACATATACTAGGCATGTACTCTACCACTGAGCTAGTCCTCAACCTCTTACATCAACAATTCAATGATCTAAATAACAATAACACAGACTAACACTTAGAAACACTCCTTGGACACATGGTTCACAAATATCACCTTTACAATTTTCTTATGTCTATGCCAAGAGCAAAACTTTCAAAGGCAGGAGTAGAAGATTGGCTGGACAATAAGGCTTTTAGAGAATGCTTGGAGACTGGAAAACTGGCCAAGGTCATAAACACGATAAAGAGAAGAGAAACCTGGGGTCAGAGACCAGTGGGAAAATCAACACCCGTGTTAGTGGGTGACACTAAGGGAAGTCTTTTGATGTTTTTGTTAGGGGTATTGAGTAGCATCAGTAGCATGTACACTGGTCACCTCAAATGTAGGAGGAAGGGCCTGCCACATGTACAGATGGAAGCAAGATCAGCACTGGAGAGCACGGAGATGAAATGGGAAGACTGGAGAGAAACTTCCCTGGGATCTTGCCTGGGATGACCTTACACAGGGAAAGAAGGCCCCAGATTTATTCTAGGAAAAGATAAAGACATTAGGAACCAGAGGTGAGCATGTGCACTGAGGACAGGTACCTCTGGCAAGTCTCAAGAGCAATGTGGAATCTATAAATGTGTCACAGGAATGCTGTTGGCCATATGAATTAGAAACCCTGAATATGATGTCTTGATGGTAGAGGGGTTTATTTTGCATACAGCATGAAAAAGCTGTTGGTGGGTTGTTGCTGGCACTGATTCAGGGATTCAGTAATGTCAGCACCAAGGTCTCTGATTCCTTTAGGGCTGCTCCTATCACGTTAACAGGAAGAAGGAAGAAGGTTGAACTGTGTCATGTGGCCATGACAAGCTGGAAAAGGAGCAATGGAAGAAGCTGGAAATGAGGCTTGAGTCATTCAATCAGCAGTGTTCGAAGTATCACGCTTTTCTGGTAACTAATCTTTATAATGTTGTCTCTTGAGAAGAGTGTCCCTTCCCATTCCTCCATATTTCAATGTATGGAAAAAGAGGTGTGTGTGTGTGTGTGTGTGTGTAAAACCCTCCATGATAATATATGAAACTATTTCCTGAGCATTAATGAAATTAATGGACTGTGTTGCTCTGTAATGATGACAATGATGATACTAACAATAGCTAGCAGTACAGTTTTCTATGTGTCTACCTCTGATTGAAATACAATATATGTATTAGTCTCTTTTTCTTTCTAAACTATCACACTTACCTCTTTATCAGTACTCTCAATTTTATTATCATTGCTGTTTCCCCTTAAAATTAGTTGTATGGTTCTGGAAGTACTAAAAACCATGTAAATATGGACATTTGCCCCATTTTCAACAAATGATGTCACTACCAGAAAATGGTATTTGCCCAGATTAGAGGGAAAGAAGAAGCACTGCATCCAAATATGATGAGGTTGGCAGGAGAGGGCTACATTAATCGGTTACATGTATTTAGAAGAGTCCAGCACAGATTAGAATCCATTAGGGAAACCAGTATGCATGGTTCAGGTTGGAGACATAGAACTAACTTAAAAGGTAAGCAGTTGAATGATTCTAGCTTATACATAACTTTAAGTATAATTTATTTTGTCACCTGTCTGAGCCAAACAGAGCTATTTCCTGCTGGTGTTTTTATACTGTGTTAATAGTTTCGAACATCCAGACTAAACAATTTTTTTTATACTTAAGCAAAATTTCACAAAAATGCCAATATTAAAATCAACCAACTTCTCAGCTATGAAGATTGAATAAAAATCTGTGTGAGTGTGTGAGTGTGTGTGTGTGTGTGTGTGTGCAAGAATAAAGCAAATAACTGAACTGGTTGATTACAAATAAAAAGAAAACCATTTAACATTTAAAATTAATACAAAGAATAAAGAAACAACAAACATATCAATTTGCCTGACATGATGAGCAGTAATTGGAGAAAACATTTAGTTTGCTGCAAAAAGAAGTTAGCCAGGACTGAGAAGCAGCAGACTCTGGTCCTCAGATGGCCTTTAATTGGCACTTTTGATGCTCTTTTCATTTTACTACTATACCTTGTTGCACTGTGGTATTTGTCCTGCAGTATGGTTTAACTGTTCTAAAGGACAGTTCCATGTCATAAGTTCATATGACATGGACATTTTGCCAGACATTTTGAATCAAACAATAGAATCCTGTTTGGAAAGGACTGTGTAGCAATCATTTTTCCTTCAATACCTGTCAATAGAGATGACCTATCATATATTTGAATCAGTATCTAAACAACTATGTCAACTATGATTCTTTTGCATTTAATGTAATTGTAGTTCATGTAGAATCAAAGCTGTACTTACTTTGCATATTAGAGCTAGGAAATTGCATTAATCATTTCAAGCCTGGATATGCTCCTTTTGTCTTTAGGATAAAATCCCAGGTCTTTTGCACCTAAGCTCATCAACTAGCAAACAGTCCTACTTCTGTGGAAAGACTCATTGCTTCCTATGTTCTACAATGCAGAACTGTCTAAGGCTCCTTTCACATATGATATCAGGTAAGTCTTTCTTTTCCTTATATGCTTGTCCCTAACTGAAATATCAGTTTTTCATCTTTCAGTTGGCTTACTCCTTTGCATACTCCAAAGCTCAGCTCAGGCATCACCATCTCCAAAGAGCTCTCCTTGATTATGGCAGGTTGAGTCAGACAGCCTCTGCTGTATTCCACTAACAGCATGTATCTCATGTGCTGCTGTAATACTATGGTGGAATACAGTAATCTGGTACTGTAGTACTGCGTCGAAGTACAGTACTTTAGTACTCTAGGACTTATTTTCCATACCGTGTTAAAATGACCTTTTAGGTCCACTCCCACTGAGACTATGTGCAACTTGATGGCGGGGACAGTGTTTGGTCATTTTCAGACTTTCAGGGCCTACTACAGGATGCATAGTTAATTCTCAATCAATATTTATGACCTCTGTGAAAGCAGTAATAAAGGAGTCACACGTCTGAATATTCCTGCTGCTATTCATGAGCTAGGAGTGAACAGAATGAGTACTGGGATTGTCCATGCACTGGTAGAGAGATTCTACCCAGAAGCCATCTGTCCTTTTTGTTTTCACAGTATAGGCCCGGAATTGACTGTTAATGCATTTTGGCCAGTGGCAGCTGTTGGCAACTAAAGGATTTTTATTTGATTAGTTGTCCTTAGTAACAATAATATGGTATGTTTCTACTTACATTGTTAGTTGATACCTGCTATTATGTTGTCTTGTTTTCATTTTTCATATTTATTTTCTCTAGTTATTATAGTCCAGCATCAATTTATACTGTATGTTATTTTGCAACTGATGTGTCCAGAATATTGGAAGTTTTTATACCAGCAAAGCTTAGAGATTGTAAATTTTTTTATTGGTGTCTGGACTTAGATTTATAGGTTTTTTTTTCATTGTTATGTAGTTTGCCAATCTAAGTCAAAACCAAACACTATTTGTTGAATCTATTATGTGCTAAGCCGCATGTTTGGTAAGTGATGGCTTAGTGGGGGGAAGACGAAGCAGAATTATTTGAAAAGTGAAGGACGTAATAGGGTTCAGTGATTAAACAGGAACAGCTCAACTTCGAGGAATTGGTAGGTAAGTTCTATAAAATTAGAGGCAAGGCAAGACCACTGAGGTGGAGAGATCAGCAAAGGCTTTGGAGAGGAGAGAGTGTATTGAGATTTTCAGAAATGAGAATGGTGCTTTCAGGCAGAGATAAGGGAAGAGGGCTTTATCAATGGTGAAATAATCCAGGAGAGCAAGGCCCTGACAGCTGGAGGTGGGCCGTTTCCAAGGAGGGAAATTCAGTGAAGGATACAGCTAAGGTCACACAGAGAGAGCCTTGAAAAAAGTTACTCAATACTAACATTGGTAAAAGCAGTTTCTCAGGTAGTGCTTCTGAAATTTGAATCTAGTGAGGGCTTCTTCTTGGAGTCAAGTTAAAACGCAGATTCTAATTCACTTGTTCATGATGGGGTCACAGATTCTGCATTTCTAATGTGCTACTGGTACCTGGACCTCACACTGAATAGTAAGAGATGGAGGGCTAGATGAACAACAGTGAAAATTTAATTGGAAGAATGGTTAATGACGTTTTTATTATATAACTGATTATTTCAGGGTTTTACATAGCACTTTGGAGGCGTACAAGAATGATGGTTTTGAAAGGTGGATGATATTCAACCGGGAGTCATACAGACAAAGTCTACATTCAGTAATGTAGACTGAATAATGATGCAGTTCTTCGGAGCTGTCCTGGAAGATAAAAAGTTAGGTTGGTTTTCATAGACTATCATGATAAATATATTTTATTAAATATTATAAAATTAAAAATCTAGAGGAATAAAGTAGGATAGCATCATTATTTGTGTCTACTCAAGCATTTTTGAGTGAGAATTAAGTTTTGCATGGGGAAGGAGGCTCATCGCTGCACATTTCTTGAGTAAGATCAGTGATTCATAACCCTGACTGCTCCTTTGAACTGCAGTTAGAGCTTACAAATTCCTTTCTACCCTAGACCAACTAAACTAGAATGCCTGGGGTTAGTACATAGACATTAATAATTAAAAGCTTCCAGGAGTTTCAAATATGTGTCCAAGACTGAAATCCACTGGGTTGATTGATCAGATTATTCAACACTGAATTAAAGGGCCAGAACTGGTGGTTTTGACTAACGGATCCTGTGGACTTGGCAAGAATGAAACCAGTTTGTGCTGAGAGGGAGTCTGTCATCCAAGAGGCAGAAGCAGTGGGACTCACTTGCAGGAGGTCCTAGGAGTCCACTGCGGAAGCTGCGAATCGATGAGGATGGTGTCGGAGGTGTGCTAGAGATGGGGAGTGCTGGTAGCTAGGGAAGAAGTCAAGGTAACCAGAGATAAGGATGTGGGAGCAGTTGCTAGGGAGAGGCATCAACATCCTGCCAGATGGTGCCTGACATCTCCATGGCACAGAACTGTTCGTAACAGACTGCACTTGTTCTTGTAGCACAAGGTCTTAAAACTCCCATTCTTGGAAGGTAGTTCAGAGTCCAGGGCCCTTTGATAGGATTTGGTAGGTGTTGAAGCAAGGGATTTGTAGAGCCAAAAGGTAACGTGAAGATTTGGTCTGTGAAAGAACAAATAGAAGCTTTCAAAGGATCCTACAAAGCATAAGAAGGTGCTAAAACCAAGGGCAGAAACCAAATATAACCTCCACAGTCCTCCTTAGTGATGCTCCAGTGAAGTCTACGCAGTATGCCTGTGGTTATGCCAGCATATACGGCCATTCATAACACACAGGTCTTAGTATCCAGATCCTTGCCATATGCTTGTAGCAAATGAAGCTGATGGTGCAGGGCCTTTGCCAAGGATGCTTTAATGAGCTTCCTATTGAATATACTGTTGGGTGACTTTGATACTGAAACAAGTCTTTTGAAACAAAATGAACTAGATTTAAACTAGGCTTTAAATATAAAAATCTTATTTCTTTTAATAAATTTATTTTGAGGATTTATGGTGGAAAACATTTGAAAATATTTATGTCTCCTGGCCCCTTTGAAATGAACTTGAGAAACCAGTCAGAATTTCAGTA
>RJWT010024201.1:0-16541 GCA_004365215.1 Cuniculus paca | reverse complement strand
TGATATCCACAGGGCCAACCTTCTCGCCTCCTCAATGCTCCCCAGGGAAGCCCACTCTGACCACTCCTGTGAAACTGTCTCCTGATGGTCCTCGTCTCCTGAACCTACTTGAGTTTTTCCATGACATTTATCACACTCTGATAGACTTTATAATTTACTTTTGATTATGTCTATTGTTTACCACCTTCCATTTTTAAAATAATGCCCACAAGGAATTTTTTCACTCCTGTATCACCTGGGCACAGAATAATATCTGACATGTAGTATTTGCTCAATAAATACTAGCTGGATAAATGAAAGATTGTTCTTTCACTCTGTCCCTCAGTAACAATCACTTATTACTCTCTCTCTCCCTCTCTCTCTCTCTCCCTCTCCCTCCCTCCTTCCTTCCCTCTCTCCCTCCCACTCTTTCCCTTTCTCTTCTCCATCTGTACCTTGGACCTGCCATTAGAATTAATGAAGATAGTTTAGCTAAATTTAGAACATTTGGTAACAGTTTTACCAAAGCCCTCTATTAAAAATTCACATTTTATAAACCTGCATGGTTTTACATGTGCAAAAACTCTAGAAGGATACACAAGACACTGAGAACCCAGATGTCTCCAGGTAATAGACGGCTGGCATCATGGACTTTTCAGTCTATGCTTTTTGTGTTTTTGAATTTTGAACTACATGAATGTGATTCACTATCAAACATATTTAATTAACGATAAAATTGAGGGTGAAAAACTTTGAAAAAACTCACATATTCCTTAGCTCTTGTCTTCAACACCATCTTAACAAAAGATTTTCAGGGCGAAGGTCATGCCCTGGGTTAGGAGGGTGAGATGGGGTGATAATGCTCCTTTTCTCTAGTTCCCACATTTTCTGGAATGTGATTGTTTCTTCTATAATGAAATATCTGAGAAAGTTTCTATCAGGCAGAAGGATATGAATTAATTCAAATTTTCTTACATACATAAAACATTGAGACTTTGTTTCAACTCATGAATCTCTTTACCTTTAATTTTGTTTACTCTAATTTGAATTTTACATTGAACAGATTTCTGAAGGCATGGTATAAGATGGTACCAGTGTGCTATAGGTGCAAAGGAAAGACATAGGCAATGCCTTCAGGAAGGTTGTGTCCAATAAGGATGGCTACAAATAAGCAAGCCTCACGGCAAAGGACACACCCAAAGGTGTTAGATAAGATGAATGGGCCAGCGGATTACAGGAACCTCATATTTTCCCCGTGGGACTTTCAGATGGTTTCAAATTTTCTGCCCTGAAATATATTACTGGTCTTATATTTTTCCTCTTACTTTACCATGGAGTAAATGTGTGCTATCACTGGCCTTCACTAAGCTGTGCTAATCTTGAGAGACGAGTCTCTGTTTAATCCATCTCTGTCTTCTCAGCCTCTCACCTGGCATCTGAAGGCAATGCCTGCTCCATAAACTGGTAACGAATGAACAATCATTTCTCAGTTTCCTATGAGGAACTGTGAGGTTTACCCAAAAACCAGAACCAAACTGACAGCACTACTCCCTCATTCACTACTTGTTCCTCAGCCTTTATTCAGCGCTATTCTCTGTTCTGGGCAGAATGGAGGAAGTCAAGGCAGCCCAAGTGTCAACATGGAAAGGCATCTAGGAAAGGGCATGTATGGCCTTCCCAGGGCCCTTACTTCTAATGCATTTCAATCTGAGCAGTTAGTGTTGGCTCCAGATTTGGAAATCTTTGTAACCTTTACTACTCATCTTTCAATACCCTTCTAAGAATTTACCTTAAGGAAATAATTATAGGAAGATTAAACTAAAACCATGTTCATTAATGACAATATAGAAAAGTAGGAAACGACCTACACATTAAACTATGCGAGAGGAAATAAATGATGGCATATCTATATAACTGAGTACTCTTATAATGTCAGTAGAGCTGAGCTGGTTGCTATAGAAATATACTCATAAGACATTAAATAACAACATGTGTTATCAAAGAATATAAATGGCATTGTGACACTTCAGTTACATTTAAATATATAAGTAATATGTATATATGATACCATATAACTATATGAATCAATGGTCGTCTTCGGGACAAGATTTAGGGGTAGTTTGTGTCTTCTATTTGTCTATATTTCTGATGTTTTTGTAATAAGCATGAACTGCTTTTCAATCATGAAAACAGCCACAATTATATTTAATTGAAAAAGAAAAGCACAGTTCTCCTGGATTAGGACAGACACAAAAGGCAAGAATAAGAGTTGTGAGAATAGAATGAGGCCGAACCTGAAATAAGGACAGTCTCCTTCAGAGTCATTTTCCTCCCTGGATGGAGCCATGCTCCAATTGCCTCCAAATTGACAAAGATGGCAGGTCCATCAAGCCACACTTTCTCTCATCTACAGTATCAGGAGAGAGCAATTCACCACTGGGCAAGTCTCACCTGAGTTAGGCAGGGGATGATACAAAGACACTATAGAGCTGACCATGAGAAACACTGACCAGGCCAGGACTGCCAGAAGTGGACCTCTGGTCACCAATGAAACACATGTGATGTGAACTTGACAACTTCTGAGAAACAGGAATGCCTAGAGGTGCTTTAGCCTAGTGTGACCTGGTTCCAGGTAAGACAGTCTAATCCAGAACTCCAAAAGATGAAAAAGTGAAGGTTTTCTCATAGGGAAAGTAGACCAGAACTCCCCACAGATGAAACAGGAATTGATGCTCAAAGATGCATAGGAGATGGTCCAGATCCCAAGAGCATTGGTATCCAGGAGTGATGGAGCCAAAAGGTAGGAAGCATCTTCTCAATGTCTGTTGGCACAAGTGGTCATAATTTGGTAGACATTTCTCTCAGGGTACTCAGACAGCTTTGGGACTGGACCCATGTGGCTTCTTTGGCTTCTTGGGCCCTCATTCCAGGTTCTGCAGTTGCAAAGTGAGACAGCAGCCACCGCGTTGTCTTCCACTTAGTGGGTCCTGCATAGGCCGCTGGGCACTGATGTAGATGGCTTTTGGGATTGCTGGTATCTGCAAAAGAGAGAGTGCTTATCACAATTGGACTCTTCTGCCCTGCATATATCCTGTCAATCATGGGCAGCAATGAAACAAGCAGCATGAGTGGGGAATGGGAGGGCTATGACAGGAGCTGGGAGAGAAGCAAAAGCATACACAGGTTGACATGGGTGGGAGGGTAGATAGAGTGGTGGGAGGAAGGAGGGATGCAAGGAGGGAGCAGCAGCATTGAAGATGAGAGAATACAGAAGGAGGGGCAGAAGGCGTGAGCAGAGAGGCAAGGCCAGCCTGGGCTGGAGCACTCAGATTCTACGCCATGCCCTCATCACCTCCTGCTTTGCCCATCTGCCTCCCAGTTTCTACCTTCTGGCCCAGAAGAGGCCCTCTCAGCCCTGCCTCCCACATTCTACCTCCTACTGACTCTAAAACCCACCAGAGAAATAAACTTACTTCCACCCTTGTCGGGCCCGTGTTCCTCCAGGTCCAGCTCTCCTTGGCTCCTGGCGGTGCGTGAGTGGCCCCTCCAGGCATCGGCGTCTCCGGCCTCTGGTGGTCTTGGATCTGTGCTTTCAGAACTTCCTTTCTTCCCATGCTTCAGGAAGGTGCCAAGACCTTTCATCCCTCGACTGGGTAAGATGCAGCAGGAGTGGGCAACGCAGGGCCAAATCCGAGTCACCAGACTGAGAGGGATAGGAAGGGGAAACACGGGGCAGTGCTGGGTGATCTGGACCTCCCCGTCACCTCATTCTAGTTATGAGTGGACGGCTAGATGAGGGAAGCCAAACTGGACCAGAACTGCAAAGTCAGTGTACAGCAGGGTCCCCACGCTACTTTTTGTAAGGAACTCAAAACCTTTCATCACACCAATCTTCACAATGTAAGTGCAAGCAGCTTTATCCACCCAGGGCAATTTCATCCTTTAAAAAGACACAAAGACTAACCACAATCAACAAACTTCTTGTTATGTTTTAAATATGAAATGTCCTCCAAAGACTCGTGTATTGAAGGCTTGATCAATGGTCAGAGGTGGTGCCTAGAGAGTTGACTGGACCATGAGGGCACTCACCTCATTAATCAATTAATGCATTGATGAGTTCATAGCTGAGTGGGTTATTAGGAATTGGGGCTCAGTGTTAGGAAGTAGGTCACTCAGGATATGCCTTTGAAGGACATACTTTGTCCTGATACCTCAATCTCTCCTCTCTCTCTCTTTCCCTTCCTCCCTTCCTCCCTTCCTCCCTTTCTCCCTCCATCTCTCTCTCTCTCTCTGCCTCCTTCCCTTTCCCCTTCCCAGCTGCCATTAGGTGGGCCACTTTCCTCTGCCATGCCCGTCCATCATGAAACTCTGCCTCACCACAGCCCAGAAACAAAGGAACCAAGTGACCATGAACCGAACACTCTTAAATCATGATCCAAAACAAAACTGTCTTCCCCTAAATTGTTTTTCAGGTCTTTGGTCCCAGCAACAAAAACCTAACACACTATTCTATTTCACTCTATCTCCATGGAAGCAAATCCTGCAGCACTTTCAGTGGAGCTTCTAGGATGAGCTTGCCCCTTGTGAAGACTCCCCTCCAAGCAAGTGCCTGCTCTACTGGAACATGTATCCATGTGTGGGACATGAAACCAGGCATGAGTCCTAGGGCCCAACACCAGCGTGGGCCAGATTTCCTCCTGCATTACAGCCATAGGACAGTGTCCCAAGCTGGGTTAGATAAACATCATACAAATGTAACCATATGCTGTAGCCATGACAAGAATGAAAGGTAAGAATCTGTCTCTCATGGCTCCAAATCTTGAGGTACACACTCTACACGAGTGGCCCTCTGACTTTAGCATGCATCAGAATCATCTGGAAGCTTTATTAAAACATAGACATTTGGTTACACTCCTAGGATTCCTGATGCAGCAGCTCTGGGGTGAAAGCTGACAATCTGTGCTTCTGACAAGTTTCCAGGTGCTGCTGCTGCGGTCTGGAAAATTTAAGAACCACTGGTTTACATCAAGCACCTGTCTCACATTAAAAGACCTACCAATGACTCACTTTTACCAAGCACTTAAGGTCACCCAAAGCAAAGGCAGAAAAGCTGTAACACAGTGAAAACTGTTGATCAATTCTTTTAAAAATAAGAAACTTAGCAATTATCTAATCTATTTCACTTAAAACAGTACTAATTAAACAAAGTTTATGGAAAGTAAGCAAATCAAGGGAACAATGAGTCAACAGAAGAACATAAACTAGAAACCCCAGCATTGTGTTCAAAATCATAAATATGGAAGTAAAAAGAATTAAGATGTGCTAATGTACTACGTGTACCAACTCCCCATGATGAATGTATCATTATGTACTGCAAATACAAACTAATAAAAATAAATTTTTTAAAAAATAATAAATATGGAATCTTAGAAAACCTCCGGATTTTTGCCATCACCGGAATCACAAGGGTAAAGAGTTTCTGTGCTCAGTGAATTTAGGCTTCTCCCTCCTGTTCTCTGCAGGAGAATTACTGCATGCCATGGTCATTTCTCAGCAAGTCTGGACGAGAAGCAGTTCCTGGATCTCTCCAATGTCAGCTGTAAGTCTCCTCGATGGGACGCCTACACCTCTGAACGGTTTACTCAGGATTTTCACAATACTTGCAGAGGGTCCCCAGATAACTCCTCCCACCAGGCACAGTGTTGCAGGACTACAGTGACAACAGAACACAAGACTCTACCACACACAATCTTGTCTCCCAGTGTTGCATGATGAGCTTGACTTTAACCTTAGCCTTTGCTGGTCCCTCTTCCTAGAAGCCTTCTTACCCTAGTTTTCTCACATTGAGCTCGAGTTTTCTCATGTTTGCCACTGAGCTGTAGCTTGAATATTTTCCCCTGAAATCTCCCCTGACTGTGTGGTTCCCACATCCACCTTCTGCAGTCACATTCCTCCCATCCATGAGCCTTCTCCTCTTTCTGTGCAGCCCGTTGCTCTACCCAAGACATTCTGCTCATTGTTGACTTGTATAGTACCACCAAACACTAGGGTATGAGTTCTATAAGGTGATGGCCTTAATCTTTCTTATTCATTATTGTAACTCCAGCACTAAGAACAGTGCCTGGCACACAGCAGGCTGTCTACACATATCTGCTGAGTAACAAATGAATGCACAGAAGAATTTAAAAAGCTAAGTATCTTCTCCCAATGTGGTTCCCAAAGTTGGAATTTCTTCCCATTTCTCTTATTTTTAATAGTAGAGTGTGAAACTTTAGCAGAGTGTGAAACAAGGGAAATGTAACCTTAGGCGGGTGTTCTCAATGACAGGGAGTTCTGGGATAGGGGTGGTATTGAGCCCCTTCTCTGCTACTGTTTCATGTAGAAAGGGTGCTCATGAGGCAGGTTTATCTAGATATACAAGGTCTGGGAGGCAACAAGGGGTAGGGAATAACAAGATGCTTCAGGGTCAAAAGATTTGGGTTGAAACCCCAGACTAATCATTTAAATCGCTCTAAGACTCAGTTTCTTTATACGTAATGGAGATGTTTGGGGATAGTGAAGGGTTAGGGCATTTGTGGTAATCAAAGAATATGTGGAAACACCACAGACAGTAGAAGACTATTACTGGTTATTGAATGGTTATTTATAACAATACCACGTAGGCTGTGGAGGGCTCCAAATGGGTGACATTTTTCAGGGCACATAATACCACTCAGTTATGCTCTGCCACATCTCTTAGTCCTTCTGGTACCTCCAGCCCAACTGCAGCAGCCCTGGGATGCTTGAACTGGATATTAGAGTCCTGGGATGGCCATAGGTGGTACTGCCATCAGGAAACCCAGAAGAAGGTCACTATGAGGTGCCACAGAGGAGCGCAGGACACCACTGTTGGAACTGAACCACAGAAAGTGGTAGAATACCAGCAGAGAGCCCCTCACTTCTGGCAGAAATTCTCTGGATAGTCAAGTCCCAGAGACAGGAGCTTGAAAGAGGCCAGATGTCCTCTGATCATTAGGTCCTGACATCTTTAGGTCCTTACGGATGGTGTCCACACTCCTCCTCTGGGCACCAACTATGCTCTTTCCTTTTCCCAGGGCTCCCTTACCAGCCTTAGCAGGCTGCACTGCCAATTTCTCGCTGACCCAATTTTAATGCCCAGGCAGTGCGGCATTTGGCTATAACATGCCCTCATGTTACAGATGTTCCCCCCTCTGACTCACTCCCAAGCTACTGCCAGTCTTTCATCAGTGCTAATCTTACTGACAAGTTCCATGCAAAGAGTAACCTATCTTTTCTACCAAAAGATGAATTCAGTCCAGCAAGTGGCCACTATCCCCTAACTGAGCCAGTTTTATGCAGGACTGGGATTCGATGTTGACAGGACACAGTACAGCAGCCAGTTTCTGCCACAGAGGAGCCCACAATCTGGCTGAGGGCAGAGAATTCATCACCACAACAGGAACTGCTGTATGCCAGAGTTCACTGCCAGATGGGACACACGAGGAGGGCACACGCGGAGCAAAGTAAGAGGCTGGACAAGGCCATCCTCAGTGGTTGAGTTCTCTTTTGGCTCTAAAACGCTGTATTTACTGGAACATCTGGATCATGGATGTATTGTCTGGTTTCAGACAATGTTGCTATGGTATAGCAGGTGCTGGGGTCTGCTGGAATCAGGAAGTTTTCCTAAATGATTAAAGGATTTCATCATTTGGAAAGAAGAGGAAGGGACTTGCAGGGTGTGGTGAGTGAGTGAGGAAAAGGATGAGTAAAGGGTGTCCCTGGGTGGAGCGGGCCAGCCACAGCTTTACCAGTGGAGTTCACAGCACCTGTGAACTGGTCAAGGCGAACTCTCTGGAAACTACCCAGAGTCTCCACGGCCATCTCGCAGAGCCAGCTCTGGGCTGATGATGCCAACTGTGGAGGCGCCTGCCTACAAAGGATAGTAAACTCTGTGTATGTGTGTGTGTGTGTGTGTGTGTGTGTGTGTGCACGTGTGATGGTGCCAAACAGGACAGGAGGAACCCACATGTCAAGGGCTTCTGGCTTTTAAGAAAGAGTGAAAAAGGGACCAGAGAGCCAGAGGGAGGACCAAAAACCAATGAAGCGTATTCTGCGTGTCCATGCACGCATGTACTATACCTAGGGCCACCTGTCATCTTCTGAGAGTGCAGACAGACCTGCCTTTATCTCATTCTTTCCCCCTCTCTCTCCTTCCCTCCCTCTCCCTCTCTCTTGCTCCCTCTTTCTCTTCCACCTCCAGACAAATCTTTGTGGATGGGGCCAGGATCTACCCACGGGGCACGCAGCAGATGCAAGGGAGTGGTGTCCACTAAGGACTGCAGGGCCGGGCACAGATCTGAAGGACCTGGGTCTCTAGTGTCAGTGTGGGCAGGGCTGACCGTGAACATCCCACAGAAGTGAGAAAGCCCACTCCTGCCTCTGCTGAGGCTCATCTTGCCATGTCCTGTGAGCTCCTCTGCTCATGTGCCCCTCTGAGCTCCTATCTGTCTCTGTCACTTTGTCTGGAGTGCCTCTCGTAGTGTCCCCCTGGCTGTACTCACACTGCACTGTCAAAATCTATCTTGGGCTTGTTTATGAAAGGGGATTGGTGGCTATCCTGATGTTGGCCAGACAATAGGGAATCACAATTCTGTGATGACTCAGAGGAGCTGGCCTTGTCCAAAGGGAGCAGTAGCCCATGTAGCGAGTGCTATCAGTGAGGATGTGGCCCACACAGCCAGAACTCCAGATGCACAGAGAAAAGCAGGTATCAGCGTTCACGTGGGAGATCAGGCACTCTTGATGTGTCAGCAGAAAACTCAAGTTTAAGGCACCATGTTGAGAGCCAAATAAAGTACAGCCAGGACAGCTTACATGGCACCAGTGCACAGCTCATGGATTTTACTCTTTCCTTCTGTATCCCCAAGACCTGGCATATCACAGGCACTTAATAAAAATTTGTTGATTGAAAATCAAATGGATGAATGAATGGATGGATGGAAATAAAGGAGCAGATGGGTAGGAGAGGGGGAGCAGGCCAGATGCCCAAGTGTCAAGACGCCAAGTGGCAGGCTGGGCAAGCTCAGGGTGACCCTGCTGCCAAGCAATCAGTGTGAACACTGGCATGGTCCTGCTTGTTGGCTAAGGGCAGGACGAAAGACTGCAGTCCTCTGAACTGTCCACCTTCTCCAAAGGCATTTCAACCAGAAGTGCTCACTGCAGCCAAAACACAGATGCCAACAGCAAGCCAGTATGCACACACTCCCATGCGTGAGGTGTGTGGAAGCCAGCACTCAGCGTGCCATGGATTCCACACTCCCTCCAAGGTCCACTCTCTGCGATCATGTTATGGACATGTCGAGAAGGAAAGGAGGGAAAACTTAGCTATGTGGGGGGTGGGGTGCATGCAGAGAAAAAGGAGTCAGCCAGCCAGGATGGTCCCTGTGTCTAGCCAGAAACTCCTCTGTGGCCCTGTTGAAGGCTCTGAAGCTTAGGAGGCCTGAGTGAGCCTGGTGTGGGCCCGCCCTCAGCCTCCTGGAGCACTCCTGGGAGGGAGTGTTGTACGAGTAGCCCGTGCAGAATGCCTGGGGTTGCAAAAGCAAAGTTATTTCAGGTTCAACTGAGTTATAATTTATTTTTTCTAACTGATCATTATTGCTGCCGGCTCTATAAATAACCACCTAGGGAGTCTGCTTTTCTGCTCCCAAATCCTCCAAAAGCCTGGCCAGGTTCTCTGTGGTTTCTGGCCTGCCAAGCACACAGCACATTTCTTCTCTGTGCAGCCCTTCAGGGAATCCTTCTGCAGTTCATGCCAAAGAATCTGCTGAGTTCTGCTCAACTCAGTCCTCCCTTCCTGATCTGATTCCTCTCCTCCCAACAGGCCACCCAGCCTTCCTGCTCCCTCCACCAGAAGACCCGCTCCCAGGACACAGGCGGTTCCTCAGCCAAGGTCCTGGCTTCTCTCTGTTTACTCTATTTCCATCCAACTGCAGCCCTCCAGGCTCAGAAGACAAGAGTCATTTGTACTACAGAATTCCAGCTGCAGCACCATTTGAGGTCAAACCTGGGAAGAAAAGAGGGTTAGCGTGATGGTATTGCTGGCAAAACCAAGGCTCCATAAGGCCCCAGCAAGTATGGCTGCAGTTTACATGAATTCAATTTAAATGATTGTAAGAGGAATATAGTTAAGTAGACTCAGTTTTATCAAGTACAAAGAAGAAAGAGAGAAAGAGAGAAAGAGAGAAAGAGAGAGAGAGAGAGAAAGAAAGAAAGAAAGAAAGAAAGAAAGAAAGAAAGAAAGAAAGAAAGAACCCTTGATGTTGTTCTGAATACTTAGGCCCTTTCTAAATGACATGGGGTTTTCTGTTTAAGCAGAGGAGCTGATATTCAGAAAGGCCTATTGTGCACCAAATGTTGTTTTGTTGTGACTGCACAACTCAAGGTCCACGAGGTAGGCATCCTGATGCCCATTTTGCAGACGACAGACCTGAGAAAAGGCACTCGCTCAAAGTTACATGGAAAGAAAGAAGCAAGAGTGAGATTCAAACCCAAACCTTCCCACTGCTACTCCCTCCTGCCTCTCTAGTTAGGACAGCAATGGCAAACCTTTTCGAGCTCTCAGTGATACAAACAGCCTGCTGTGGCACGCATGCCATAGGTTTGCCAGGACCGAGCTACGAGATCAGACCTTAACGCTAGGCTTCGTTTCATGGTTCAGATTAATTTTACAGCCCAGAAGTCAAGGACAGTGTGCTGGATGTTTAACCACAGCTCAGGAACAGTCTTAATTGAACTTTTTGAAGTTAACCTGTCCAACTAGTTAACTATGAAATTTTAATTACTCCTCTACCACATCAATGAGCATGGCAGTGGTGATCACTTAGCTTGTTTAGTAGACTGCAAGCCAGAGTTCATATATTTTTAAATAATTTTTAAAACAGTTACCACTAATATTAACAAAATCATGAAAAGCTTAGGTTTTGAGTGTGCGTGTGCGTGTGTGTACATGCGTGTGTGTCTTACTAGGAACTAAACTCAGGGCCTTTGCAATATCCTCAGCACCTTTAAAAAATTTTTTTTAATTTCAAGACAAGGTCTTGTTAAGTTTCTTAGACTGGGCTCAAACTTATGATCTTCCTGCCTCAGCCTTCCAGAGTCATGAGATTAAAGGTGTGCATCACCACACACAGTTGTTGTTAGTTGTAACAAGTATACGTTTGTTGATTCATAACTTATTTTTATGATCTATTGTTACAGTTTAGGCCTAGCAGGTCCTGCAAAGTCCCATGTGTTGAAAGTTTGGTTGCTAGTGCATGGCAGTATAGGGAGGTGGTGCAACTTTTAGGAGGTGGGTCTACGAGGAAGAAGTTAGGTCGCTGAGTACATGATCTCCAAAGTGATTGTGGGACAATGATTTCTTCCTGGCATCCATGAGGTGAGCAGGTTTGCCCTACCATGCAGTACCATGAAGATGAAGTGAATTCACTGATACAAAATGCTCAACTAATGCTTAGGTAGCAGTCTCACTGACTTAATCCCTACTGGTAGAAGCTTGGCTACTCCTTGTATTCCATTATAAACACTTCAACTAGGAAGACCTGTATGGGTTCCCACAAAACACAATACTTTCTTTAAAATAAAACACTAAAGATATTTTCCTTATAAAGCATTAAAGCTGTAATTCCTGCTACTGGAGAGGCTGAGGCAGGAGGATCAACAGTTTAGGCAATTTAGTGAGACCCTGTCTCAAAAGGAAAAAGTGAAAAGGGCTGGGCATGTAGCTCAGTACTCCCTGAGTTCAGTCTCCAATAAAACAAGCAAACAATAAGAAAGCACTAGACAGGCCACTGCCAAGCCAAAGGGATAGGCAGTTTTAGGGATTTTAACACACACTGCAAACAGTCTTCCAAAAATAGGTGTGAGCGTATTTCCCAGACTCCTGCCTATGCTGGAGTATAAACCTTTTAGACAATCTGTGCCAATCTGTAGGGAAAAGAACAGCATCTTATTGTTTCAATTTGCCTTTCTTTTATGACCAAGGATGTCAAACTATTTTTTATTACTTCTCTCATGAACTGCCTGTCCATGTTTTAAGAAGTCCATGTGCATAATCACAGGCACAGAATCCACGGCTTGAAGTGAACTCCTCGTCTCTGGGAAGGGTTGGGCAGGGTGCATGGCCATACATCAGAAAACTGGGCATCTCTTTACCTTCTAGAAAGTGGAAATAGAAGAGCTGCGGTCCTTCCTCATCTGGGATGACTGAACTCTGGCTCAGACCAGCACAGGTAGTAAGCAAACTTCATAGAAAAGAAGCCTGGCAGACAGATCTGACCACTCCTCCCTGCATGAGCAGCTCCCCTATTTCCCCCAGGTGAATTTGACCCTAGGCCTGTCTCAGGAGCCCCTGCATAAGGACCTGTGAATTATATCAGAAAGAAAAGCGGGGTTGCCGTGGTTATGTCACCATGGGGAATTCCTAAAATTTTCCTCTTGACAAGATAGAAAGTCTTTGAGGATCACAGACCAAAACCCGCTTCCACAAACACCCTCACAGTCAAAGTCAGTGCAGCATAAAGCCTTCCAAGGTGTGGTCAGTGGCCTGTTCACCTCAAGCCATACTTGCATTACCTCTTCCTTACTTTGCATTTGGCTTTGATACACAGTTTAGCACATAACAGCCTCCTTACACTGACTGCTATTGACACAATGATCTGGCTCTGAGCTGGTCAGAGGCCTGTGGAACTTGCAGACTGCTGCTGCTGTGTGCAGTAAGAGACACCTCGGCTGAGATTTGCTCACTGTCTGCTCTTCGGAAAATGATCTTGGAACAGAAAACAATGTCTAACTTCTTCCTCTAGTAAGAATCTTGTAGTGTTTTCAGAGGACTTTCTAGATTTTTCAGGAAGAGGATTTCATCCCTAAAATGTCCCTACCTTTAGCTGTCCCTGCATATTTCTGCTGGGTTTGTCCTCCACAGGCATAAGGCCAGTTAGAAACAGAACGTGCAAATCTCTCAGATTCCTCCTCCAAGGAAGGAGTCACATGTGGACTGAGATGCTGGCTGACTTTCCTGTGGGTGCACCTTAGGCACACAAACCCGAAAGCAGCAGAGCAGGAAAACTGGCAGCCAACACAAAGCCAAAAGAACATCTTCCAGCAGGCACAGGGCACCAGACTGCAGGAGAGCTAGGATTAGGTTGCTGGCAAATGGAGCAAAGAGGGTGAGAGGCCCTGCGACTGGCCCCTAGCACACTGGGATATGGAGGTGGATGGGAAAAGCTGTGTGCAGTGCAGAACCAATCACAGGCAGACTGGCTAAGGGCTCCAAAGGAAACCCACAGGCTGCCCTCAACATGGAGACTACACTAGAGCAAATCTACAAAGCCATTCAGCTGTAACTTGTCTGAGTGGTTCACTTCAATCCCTGCAGAAAGATTTAGGAAGACCTCTAAGCATATTGCACTAACCCTGGCACTGGGGCTGATGAAAAAAGAAGCCTAAGACCTCACTACTGTTTTCTAAGAGCACATGATGGAACAGAGGAGACGATAGTCATGCCATGCAGTAAGTCAGGAGTCAAAAGAGATCCTGGCCAGTGAGTGCCACCAGGGGCCCAGGAGCATAGGAGGCCTATTTAGAAGACAAGGTAGGCTTTGTGGGGAAATAGATTGATTTTAACCTTGAAAGGTGAGGGGGACTCAGGCAGTTAAGACCTGAGTGGCATCTGAGATGCCATGAAAGCAGGCCTGGAAGGGTTAGAGTCCCACCTGGGCTGCCTGCATTGCAGCTCACAGGGAGATTGTGTGAGGAGCACTGGATGAGGAGGAAGAAGGCCAGATTCCAGAGAGCTCTGAATCCCACACACAGAAGTCTGGGATTGATCTAATAAGCAGCCAAAGACTTGTGAACAGCAGCATAACATGATTCCAGGAAAATCTTAAAGACTTCGGCTCTTGGTAGAGATGCAGAGTAGAAGGGAGGTGCTAAGAACACCAGGAAGATTTACAATAGCCCTGGTTGGCAGCCAAAGAAATAGATCCAGAGGCTACCCCAAAGCAAATGTCCACAGGTCTTGGAGGACTGGGAGGATGCAATCTGAATTTTGAAACTTAGTGGCTGCAAGGTAGAAAGTGCATTGTCAGAGTTAATGACACGGGTTGGTGCCACGGAAAAAAGTGGTAAGTTCAGAGTCAGACGGTTAGAGCAGTTTTGGAAGAATTTCAAAAGGCCAAAACATCCAGAAGATGAGGCATCAGCTGGAAATGGAAGCACACAGGTGATGCTTCCTAATTTTGGTTCAAAGAGGAATTAGCATCTCAGCTGACGCTTTAACCAACATCAGTGAAAGACACAACTGTCTGTCCAAACAAATAACCAGTTAGTGTGGACTGTGCTCTCTCCCCACTCCCTCGCTTGCTCTCAATGCTCTCCAAGAGTTTGTCAGACCACAGGTTCAGAGCAGCTATGGAGACAGGATATAAATACTCAGAAATTCACAATTCTAATTCTTTCTTCTGCTGAAGTACTGCAGGAATTAATTATTTTCACACTTCAGCACATGCTTCAATACATATATTCAGAGTGTAAGAACTAAGTCATTTCTTTCCTTTCCCTTCCCCTCTCCCCTGGCTTGCCATCCTCTCTACCAGCTCCTCCTCCTCCAACATTCAATCCACTGCCAACCTCCTCGCATGCGTGTTTCTCCATCCCATTTCTGCTTGGCTCTCAACATTTCTCTTTTCCTCCTGACTTGTTGCTATAGAAAAACTGAGTCCAGGAGATAAAGTACAGGTTGATCAGGGCAGAAAATGTAGATTTCAACAAAGACAGGCAGCTTTGAAAAGAGCCTTGAAGGGCAAGCCAGGAGACTGGTTACAGGAGTCAGGTAAAGGTATCAGATAAGGATCCTTGGAGACGAGAGAGCTCACCACTGCCCAATTTGCTGATGCAGAGACAAGTTTTCTCAATCCCCAGATCCAGATGGAGGATAAGCAGGTTGCCTTTCAGAGCAGTAACCCCAAGTACAGTGCTTACAGCTGCAGTTACTGTGAGCCACAGTGGGAAGGAAGGAAACAGAGAGAGAGAAAGAGAGAGAAGCTTAAGGTAGAATGGACGTGAACAGTCTGAAATGCACATCTCCTCCAGTTCCTAGAAGTCAATGGAAGAGGAATTTCACAGGCATCCCCCCTCAGCTTTCCACACACTTGCCCAGACACAGAATCATCTGTGTACATGTCACCCAGCATCTATAGATACCAGGTCTGCTGCTTTCAAAGCAACTGGCAGACCTGCTACTGCTGGGAAGCTGAGAGTAAGCCACACAAGGCAGGGACAATGGCTGTGACTTGTGGGCAAGTGAGTGTAATGAGAAAAGCAGAGACAGAAGTAAAAGATAGGAGTGAGTGTGGCTCTGAAGAGAGGAGTCAGGGATCACCCAATCTGTACAGCCTGGAGTCTGCATTTACTTCTAGTTTCCTAGACTACCCTGCCTGAACTAGGTAGAAATCTGACTCCCTATCAAAGAATAACACAAGTTTTGGGAATGGGACAAGTTCTGGAAAGGAAAGGCAAGAAGAAATGATACCATGGACCATTTTGGGAAACTGAGGGCAAGCCAGCAAATGAAAGCCTTCCCAGTGGAAACTAAAATTCCATTTATGTTCTGTGCTTTCAATAACTGCACTTGTAGCCAAAAGAATGATTCTAAATCTGGTTCCTCAATGGAGGTGCAGGTCTCACAGGTGTGGGAGTGTGTCAAAACTGATCTTAATGGTATATTTAAGATCTCTGCATTTCACTGGATGTAAATTCACCCCAGTAATTCTAGCTCTCGCAATTCATTGGTGGTGTGACTTTGGGTAGATCACTTTGTGTGGTCCAGGGTTCCTCTCTGTCAAGTTGAAACTAAGAAGATGCATTCTAAATTTAACGCATTTGTAAGAACTAAGTGTGGCCAGAAATGGACGGATGCATCCAGATGAAGAAAGGCAATGGTCTTTGATCCAGACTAAAAATTTCTGAGTGGGCTTAGTTATCTGCAGAAAATTATCACTAAATCATCTACTCTGAACCAAGAAATAATAATTCTCCCCTTTTATAAATGGGGAGGCTAAATTCAATATGTCAAATAGCTTGCCTGAGGTCAGACAGCTTATTCCCCAGCTAAGTTGGAATCGGACCCAGCAGTTTTGATGGTATACTCTTCCCCCGCATCCAGTCTCCCTTCTGCTAAAAGTTCCACACCACATCACTGCCCATGTCTGAAGAATGAAAGCGAGTGTGGGCAGCCCCATCAACCTGCATGCTGATGACTCTAGGACAATGTTGATTCCTAAAGGTGACCCCAATAAGGGGGTCACCTCACAACACAGAGAAATCTGAGTGATGCAATCAAAAGGTCCAAAAGCTAAGAGAACTCACCTGCTCTGGTTGCTAATTATCCCTAAGAGATATTAACTGAAGTGACTGCCACAGAGACTTGGAGCCTAGTGAAGCCACATCTGAGATTGGATGTTCAAGAACTAATGAATTCCTTTATCACAAAAATGGATGAATTCTCA
>RJWT010024200.1:0-16561 GCA_004365215.1 Cuniculus paca | reverse complement strand
GGGAACATGAATGTTTCTTCAAAATAAAACAGTAAGATATAAAACTGTCAACCAAGGTCTTTACCTCTTTCGTCATTAACAATAAATCATCCAGTGCAAAAGCAGCAGGAAGCAGCCACCCAGCATATAGGTTCTGTACTTTCAGCAGGCTGTATTCACCACAGCTGTGTAGGAATGGAGACGAGTCCCAAGCCTCCAGGGCCTCCTCACAGGAAAGCTCCTCCAGAAAAGGACAGTCGGCATCACAGAAGCCTCTGCACTGGGTACGTTGTCTCTCCTCACCTCACAAGCACACCACAGCCCAGCACTACACAGAAGTGCACGTCTGCCTCAGGCACATGCCTGGAGGCCAGCCAGCAACTCACTCATGACCTTGCTGTGGAGGAATCTGGTGCTTCATCCCAGGCTGCAAACCTGAAATGTAATTCAGAACACTGACTCAACTTCCTCAAAGGGCATCACGATTATAAAGGGGAGGGCCGGGGATATAGCTGAGCAGCACAGCACCTGCCTGACTGACAAGCATGAGGTTATGAGTTCAATTCCCAGTACCAGTAAATAAATAAATAAATCTAAAACACAACTATAAATGGTAACTGCATTTTAAACTCTAGTTACACCAAACTTGAATGAGAGGTGGGCTTTCTCGTGAGCATTAAGTAACACACTGTTTCTGAGAATCAACATCTCTACATTGGAAGTTATACAGCACCACCTCTACCCAAGTTTACCCTTCAGCGTGAATACCTGAGGAGTTGTGGCTTAGCTTCTGCTTCCACATACTTACGTAGGGGAGCACGATACCTCTTATGTTCATGAAAATCCAAGGCATTCCTACACCTATCTGCAACTGAAAGTGGATTTTAAGTTTCATCAAGTACCACCCATATGCTCAATATTGTTGAATAACTTTGATAGAAGATTTTTATGTTGGATTAAAATCTTAGCATATGCTCACATACAATTTCCACTAACAGATTTTTGATACCATGCAGGACAAATTCAATTTGGCTTTCACATTGTAACTCTCAAAATATTTGAAGATAGCTTTAATTGTCCACATTAAAACATACATATAAGGCTGGAGATGTAGCCCAGTGATACAGTGCTTGCCCAGCATATGCAAGGTCCTGGGTTCAATCCTTGTCACCGAAAAAATATATGTATACACATATACATATATATCTGGAAATTTCCCAGCCAAAAATGAAGCTCCTAAAGACATAAAATTCTAGTGTTGAATAAAGTTTATTTAGTGGCAAATGTTCAGCATATTTCACCTCTGAGATAAAAAGGAAAGCTTGGAAGTCATTAATTCTCTTTATACAAAAAGAAAAAAAAATGACAAAAGAAGAAATTAATGTCAGTGAGTTCTTTCTTGGACCCACTGGAGGACTGTGGTTAGAGATCTAACTACCACATTGCAATCTGGAGACAGGCAGATTCGCAGCCACAGCCAATAGATGCTAGCCTGGAGCAGAAGTGTTAGAGCCCCAAGCTGGCAGGAATGATCCAATGTTAAGTGTGATGAGCCGTTAGACTCACTTAAGAGCCAGACATGGTCCCTGCCTATAATTCCAGCTCTCTAGGAAGCTGAGGCAAAAGGATTGGAAGTTCTGAACCCAACCTGGGCAACTAGTGACTTAGTTGAAGATAAAACCTGAAAGTTTGTTCAACAAATAAAAAAATGATAAAGTGGGGCCAGGGATATAGCTCAGCGGCATAAGTGCCTGCCTGGCAAGTGCAAGGTCCTGAGTTTGATTCCCAGTACAATAATAATAATAATAATAATAATAATAATAATAGGGTGGGGATGTAGCTCCGTAAGAAATTCCTGGGTTCAATTCCAGTACTGAAAAAAAAAATAGTGTAACCTTCAGGGAGCCCACACATTTGTAGACTTTCACCTCCAGGAACCCCAGAAGGTTTTTGAAGAAAAAGCCAGGAAAGAGTCTTAAAGCTCCAACAGTGGAAAGCTTGCAAGTGATCATCTGAAATACATCCAGGATACTGCCCTGCAAATGTCTTGTTTTCTTGGGGATAAACTTTGCCAGAGACTTCCCTGATGGGAGCAGGAGGGTACACTTCCATAATTCCAGCCCTGCTACACTTCTTGACTTAAAACAGGAGAGAGGGGAATACTTATGAAAATCGTATCAAGGACACAGGTCCAATGGAGCCTGAGATTTAGTCATTGAGTTGTATGATAAACAGTTTATAAACATAATTTATAATCATCAAATCACAAGATTACGGACTCCTTAATCTAAATCTTAATCATGAAATTAATGGTTCTATGCTGTCATTGGATTATAGAACTCTCCCATTCTTTACCACCAAAACCAACAGGACACCAGCATAGCGAGAGTGGTTCTAGCTAAGAGAGTCACAAGTTCAGGCTCCATTAAGAAAGAGTTCTTCAAGTAGCCCAAGACAATGAGAGATACAAGCAAGGACAATAGGGAGGTATGAAGCCTCTGGCACTACAGCTGACACGAAAAACGGCCCAGTGCCTAGCTACACTAATACAAAAACCTTACCCTAAGGGTCTACTCACCTCAGTTTCTATTACCTGATACATAAGGTTTGGCTTCCAACCACAAAATCACAAATCACGTTAGAAAGCAAGAAAAAAGACCAGCATAAAGAGATGAAGGAAATACCACAATCAGACTTAGATATGCTGCAGATTCTGGAAATATCGAAAATTTTAAATAATTAGGATTCATATGTTAAGGGTTGTAGTGGAAAAAAAATACTACACAGCATGCAAAAACAGGTGGGTAATATAAGGAGAGACACAGAAACGAAGAGGCTCAACAAGAAATGCTGCAAGACAGTGAGAAACATGCCTAAGACGCAGAAAGAAAACACCACGAGAAAACAATGGCTCATTCGAAAGCCATGGGGCAATTTCAAAAGGGGTAACATGTACATCATGGGAATTCTAGAAAGAGAAGAGAATAAAGCAGAAATAGATGAAACAGTAATGGCCAAGAATGTTCCAGAGTTAACGGCAGACACTGGAAAACAGGTAGCCTCTTCAATAAATGGTGCTGGGTAAACTGGCTGTCCACATGGAGAAGAGTGAATCTAGGCCTGTATCTCTCACTGTGCACTAATATAAAATAAAAATGGATCAAAAACCTAGATATTAAAATGGAAAGAATCTGCTGGAAGGTAAAATAGGTAAAACTCTTGACAACACAGGCATAGGCAAGGACTTTCTGAACAGAATCCCAGTTGTACAAGAAATAACACAAAGAATCATAAATGGGATTGCATCAAATTAAAAAGCTTCTGCACCGCAAAGGAAACAATGGAGTGAAGAGACAACCTACGGAATGAGGAAATTTTTATTAGGTATTCCTCAAACAGAGGAATAATATCTAGAATATACAAAGAACTCAAAAAAGTAGACCCTTCAAAATAAAAAATTCGTTCAAAAATGGGCAGATGAAATGAAGATACTTCTCAGAAGAAGAAACACAAACGGCCAGTAAATACCTGAAAAAAATGTTCAGATTTTGGCTGCTAGAAAAATGCAAATGAAACAATATTGAGACTTCATCCCACTCCAGAAAGAATGGCCATCATCGCTAATTCAAAAAACCCATGCTGGTGAGGCTTGGAGGGGTCTACATTGTAAATCAGTGCAACCACTGTGGACATCAGTATGGCGATTTCTCAAAAAACTAAAATGAGAATTTCCATTTGACCCCGCTGTTGCCCCCTTTCCATCTTCTCCAAAGAGTTAAAGACATCATAATACAATCATACATATATACCCTTATTTACAGCAGCACAATTCAGAACAGCGAAATCTTGGAAGCAGCCCATGTGTCCATCCACAGGTGCATGGATAAAGAAAATGTGGCATTTACACACAGTGGGGTACTACTTCGCCATAAAGGACAAACTTGAGTCATTTAGGAGAACGGATGCACCTTGAGATGTGCATGTGGCTCGAACGGATGCACCATAATATCAAGTGAAAGTGGACTCATAAACTTAAATATCCTATAAATAAAGAGAAAATAAAAAATGATAGGAAACAGGGAAGTAGACCTTTTGCAAATGGTAAGGGGATGTAGAGATGGAGGGAGGAAGGAGGAAGGGAAGAGGAGACGTAAAAGGGAATAAGATGTGATATGTACGTGTACAAGCTCCCCAGGATAAATGTATTCATTATGTATTACAAAAAATGTACTAATATAGTAAACAAAAATAGTGACAGACACCAAACTAAAGCTTTAGGAGCTCAGAGAACACCAATAGGATAAATCTAGACCTAAGCATATCCCATTCAAACTGCAAGTACAAAAATTATAGCAGACTAGTTATGAGAAACCATGCATAAGAGAAAAAGTGAAATCAAATATTTAAATGACCAACATTGGCAAATGCTATGAGGAAGAGGTAACATTAGCCAAAAGAATTAGCAAACTGAAGATTAACATATAAAAACAGATAATACTCATGATTGAGTCACATTTAAAAAGTGAAAATTCCTTAATTCCTTCAACTCCCTAAGGGATAACTCTTTGTAACTGTTGGGCATAACTCCTTCCAGATGAGTTAAAAACAAACAAAAAAACCCATAAACTGAAAAATTTTAAGTATATATTTCAGGTACCTAAATTATTTCTACAAAATGTGAACACAAGGCATGGTGCCCCAACCTCATTGTCAGTTTGACTGGATTAAACAATGAAGATGATTGGACTGTGAAAGCAACGTGAATGAGCTATTGGGATGTGGGACCTAGTTGGAGGTAGCGGCTTGAACAGGCTGGCTTTGGCTGAATCTAGTCTCTGGTCCTTCCTTCTGGTTCTTTCTCTGCTGTCTGCTTCCTGGCTGCCATGACGTGAGCGGCTTTCCTCTACCAGGCCCTTCTGCCTGATGTTTCTGCCTTGGAGCCAGTATATTCATAGACTGAAACCAGGAGCCAAAATAAACCTCTCCTTTAAATTGCCGATGTCAGGTATTTTGTCCCAGCAACACAAAAGCTAATGCACATGGCTTTGCAACTTCTTCTTCAAGAGTGTGCCGCTGATAGCTTTTCACGCCTATGAATGCAGCCTTCCCTCATGCTACTACACATCACTTTCCTATTGCTGAAAATTCAGTTTACAATACTACAAATTGCTTTCTGGGTACCTTTTATGTATATTTATACCCTAATATTTTTATAGGATACTTACCTGAAGGTGAACTTGATAGTTACAAAGGATGTACATTTAATATCTTCAGGCAAAAATGCTGTTCTTTTCATAATCTTGACAATATTCTGCCTTTGTGGTCCTATATTCTCCAACTCTGAATATAAGGTAAATCTTTCTGAAGGCAAGGAATGGTTGCAAGAAAGGGAAGGAAGTCAAGATTCACAAGACTAAGCATGATGTAGAAGGGGAAACAAGAACAGAAGTCAAAGTTCTCTGGAAAACAAATAGTAGCAGAGAAAGGGCACTGAGCTCGACATGGTGGTCCACACCTGTAGTTCCAGCACTGTGGGAGGCCGGGGCAGGAGGATCAAAAACTCAAGCCCTGCCTGGACAACACGACTTCATGAGACCCTGTCTCAAAATAAAAATTAGAAAGGGCTGGGGATATAGCTCTGTGTGAAGGCTGAGTTCAATCTCCAGTACAAAAAAAAAAATTGAATATGGTAGCAGGAATGCAATGGTCATGTTTCATTTTGTGTGTCCAGCTCCTGTCTTCTTTGCTGTTCTCTATCCACCAACCCTCCACTGCACACGTATCTCAATAGTTCTAGTGGTGGCTTCCTCCTAGAACTATGCCCACAGTGGTGGGCACTTGTTTAAAGCTGAGCCAATCAGTCCTTTTAGAGCAGTCCTTTTAGATTAGAGTAGAAATCAACAGTCAAAGTCTTTGAGCAGAAGACTGGGGGGGAACCACAGAATGGAATGTTAGCCATTTCTTGCCACATTGACGAAAGTAATCTGTAGAAGAAATGACACCAACACACAGCCAGACAACAAGAGATGAGTTTCCTGATGGCATTTGTGTTTCTCATTATTTTGTCCCTGACACGCAGCTGCACACTTACCTTTCTCTGGTCTGAGACTAGTCTCAGCAGCATTCAAATGAATACCTCTTTTCATATAAATTACTTCATTAGGTTCCTATAATCTGCACGAATGTAAGGTAAATCTTTTTGAAGGCAATGAATGGTTTCTTACGGCTGTTTTATTTGGAAGTCCCTTGTCTATTGGAGAACAAACACCTTTCTGGTAATGATTAGTCCTTTGTGCTATTTTGTTCATAAAATACCCATTCCCTGCTGACTCATTCATTTGAAAGCACGTTTATAGTATATATCCTTTGTGAATACTACATGTGTTTAAATTCAAATGTCTACATGTGGCTGTATTTTTAACTTAATAGAACAAGAACTGTTAGAGGAATAGGAGAAGATTCCTATATGATGATTCCGAGATTCCTAGACCTCTTCAGTATCTCGTATCTCTACTTTCCCATTTCCATGGCTGCTGCTTTAATCCAAGCCCTCATGGATTTTTATAATAGCCTAGGTTTTTATAATAGCTTCCTTACCGGGTATTCTGCCTATAGCATTAGTATTCCTGAACTGATTTTCTATACTGATGCCAGTGTGATTTTAGTCTTGTTGCTTTCTATGGATAACATCCAAATTATTTTACATAGTATACAAGGTTCTTCAGAATCTGGCTCCTGCCAAACTTTCCAGTTCCATCTCCCAGGGATTTTTAATTTGTTATACTCTGGTCACACACAATTTGCCATTCTCTGAACACTCCAAACTTTCTTGGGCTTGGCATGTGGTAGATATCTTTTTTTGGTGCTATATACCTGAATCTGGGTACTTACAAAACAACGATAACAACAACAAAACAGATTTAATTCACAATTTTGGAGGCTGAAAGTCCAACACCAACATCTCCATCTGCTTTGCCACCAGTGAAGGCCCCCTCCGCTCTCATGTGGCAGGGAAACTGGTACACACAAAGGCCAAGTGTGTAGGTGGCCTTGCTTTATAGCACCTCACTCTTAAGAACTAAGGTCCCAAGGGAACTACATTATCTCTTCCAAGGGATGTGCCCCCAAATGATCCAATCACTTCCCACTGGACTCCATCTTTTTTTCTTCCAGTGCTGGAGTTTAAATGCAAGATTTTGGACTTGTAGGCAAGTTCTCTATCACTGAGCTACATTCCCAGTCGCTGTTACCACCTTTTAAGAGTCTCCCACCGCTCAACATCAACACACTGGGACCAAGTTTCTAATGTGGCTTCTGGGGAACAAATTCAAACCATATCCAAAGTATGGTGGCAAACACCCCTTAAATGCTTGATTTAAATTACTTCTGTAAATGTTCTTTAAATGCTCCTCTACCTAAACAGAACACCATTTCCACCTTCTATCTTCCTCATCTATGAAATTCATAAAGCTCTCATCTAAGTTTTTCACAGACAAGGTATTTCTACCTTTGGTATAGAATTTTGCTTAACAAACTTTCATTTGATTGATGCCAGGATAATCCAGTTGATTTTCTTCTAAAAAGAGAAACTTCTTAAGACCAAAGACGTGAATTTTTCCAAGATGGAGATTCAGCATTTTGGCTCCAGAATGTTACATGAAAAGAGAATGCTAAGGAGAGCTGTCATGGGATGGTGAAATGAAGGCTCGGCCCCCAAAAGAATTGATCTCTCTACAAATGGATCCATTTGCTATACTACTTCTCAGCCTCTCCTTTGACATACTGGACACCAGTCTCTGCAATTAAACATTTTAGGAAATATGTCCTTTTGTTCTCATAATGGAATAGAAAGAAGATATAAGTACAGCAGACATTTTATGGAACTACTATGATAGACTATTTCGTCTATCAGTTAAACCTACTTCATCTGCCACATTTTTACATTTGAAAAAAATGAATTGAGGGGACTCAATTTGCCACTACTAAATTTTCTTTTGGTAGACTAGAATTCAACTGAAGTTCATTTAATTCTAAAGCACATTTGTACTGGGCATGGTGGCACAGGCCTGTAATCCCAGTACTCGAGGCTGAGGCAGAAGGATCACTGCAAGTGTGAGACCAGCCTGAGCTACAAAGTGAGTTCAAGGCCAACCTGAATTGAATAGCAAAACCCTGTCTCAAAAAAACGAAAATAAAAAAAATTTTTTTAAGAAGTACATTTGCTTTTTATTACATCAAGGTAACAGATAAAAATACATTGGCATTCTAGGTTAAAATTTTTAGCTTGGATACTTAACTCTGGTATTTCTGGATATTGTTTCAGGGAATTTTTCCCTTTTACATTGTTTTTCTTGGTTAGTTTTTCTTTCTTTGTGGTCTTTTAAATGAGTAATGGTTTTTGTAAATAGAAAAATATTGAAGTGATATTAAAATACTTAGGTAAGACTAAAGAAGTTTGGTTACAATAGTGATTAGTGGTGAGATGTGGGAAGAAGAGTCATACACTGCTGACATATAAACTCTCATAGTTTTTTTGCAGGGCAATTTGGCAAGCTCTATCAAAATGTGCAATAAGCTTACCTCCGATAAAATTTTACTTCTAGAATTTACCTTGCAGAAGTTTTTGTACCCATACATAAAGGTCTGTATGTATGTTATCTATATCACTGTTCATAGTAGAAGAGGGAGGGAGGAAGGCAGGCAAAGACAAAGAATGAATCTGAACTCAGTGACAGGAGAATGGTTAAATAACATAGTAAAATTATGTTAGAGAATGTAACGTGATCATCAGAAATATGATGGAGGTCTAGGTATGGTGCCATGAAAACCCAAATTGGTAAAGACAAGGAACATATTTATAGTTACTGATGTGGAAACTGGTATAAAGTATAGTTAAGAGGGCTGGGGATGTGGCTCTGTGATAGAGCTCGTTTTACATGCACAAGGCCCTGGGTTCAATCCCCAGCACATTAAAAAAAAATATAGTTAAGAAAGGCAATCCCAGAATATATACACACTATAGTGTATAAAAGACAATGTCAATATATGTTCTGGACACAAGAAAATATAACTATAAAAATGTGTATATGAATGCATGTGTTTATATTTTTACACACACACACAGGACACACAGGACACATAGACAGACAGGCCTGGAAATACCCAAAACCTTTAAACAGTGATTACTTCTGACAGGTGTGGGGCTGGTAGGTGCAAAGGCGACTTTCCCTTTTACTCGAGCAGGGGCTGACCAATACTTCCTGTGAAAGGACAAGCCAGTAAATACTTCACGCTTATGAATCATATAGCCTTCATTACAACTGCTGTACTCACCTCTGCTGCTGCAGCACAAAAGCAGTCACAGACAAACCAGCACACCTGTTACATAAACCTTCATTTATAAACACCAGTAACTAAATGCCACGATTTCCGTATGCCATGAACTCTTATTACTATGCATTTGATTTTCTTAAACCATTTAAAAATATAAAAACAATTCTTACCTCCCAGACTACAAAAAGAAGTGCTAGGCCAGATTTGGTCTGCAGGTCCTAAATTCTTAAAGCTCTACGTGCACTGACACGGAAACACATACTAGTAATGACAAAGAACAAGAGTACAGATGATGTGGAAGTTGACATAAAATATAGTTGGAGTAACTGCTCAATACAGTGACCAGTAACACACTTCCTGAGGCTGGGCAGTGTACCTAGTCTAAATGGAGATGTGTCGTAATATAAAATTATAAATATTCAGTATACAAAGAAAGGCCTCTTTAATAATTTTGTATTGACTATACTCAAAATCAGTAATATTTTATAAATGTATTTGGTTAAGTAAAAACATTTTTTTTTTTTTTTGCGGCACCAGGGACTGAACTCATGACCTTGCACTTGCCAGGCAGGTGCTTAGGCCACTGAGCTAAATCCCCAGCCCGTAAAAACACTTTTATTTACCCTCACCTATTATTTTTTACTTTAATGTAATAGAAAAAAATTTAAAATTACATACATGGCTCACATTGTATTTCTATTGGACACCATTGCTCTATGTACCTCCACATTATTTGAATTGTTTTGTAATGAGCTTCTATTTATTACTTTAGTAACTTTAATGTTTAGCTGATACCAATAACCATTGGCAATGAGCTATGAATACAATATTTGTAATACACTATAACAGGAAAGATTATACTGTTAATTTTTCTAAGGAAATTTTATTACTGTAGTATCTATAGGAAAGAAACACCTATCACTATCGCTCCATTAACTGTCCATAGAGCCACCTAAAACATTCAAGCCTTCTGCTGTCCTTATAAAGAAAATGTACAAAAAACAAATATATAGTTGTGCAGTAAGTTTAAATAATCTGGCATGGTATTAACAATAGCTACCATCCTGATCTATCAATCTTGAGATGAGGAGAACAGTCAATTTTCTGTGAGATCTCTTTCTCATTTGTATTCGGAATCTTTAAAATTTGAATTCAATGTCAATCATACTAAATGTTCTCTTATACTGTAATAAATAAGATGAACACATAAAGCTCATGAATGTACCTAGTAGGCTAATAGAAGATTAATGTTAATGATTTTTAGAATTTTAGCCTTCTCTCCACCATACCAATGGGATATATTCTGAAAAGTTTGTAAGTCAATCACTTAAACATGGCATGTATTTTCTTTTAGACAAATATGGATATATATTTTCTCATGCATGTGTATAAACATATAGATGTATAATTTTTAAATAGTGCATACATACATACATACATACATACATAATTGTGAAATACTGTTCCAGATCAGAATGTGAATGCTAGGAATGCTTGCTCACTCTCGAATCAGACAGCGCTCAGGACATTCTACAGCAGTTAGCACTCGATAAATTCAGCGTTAACACAATTGTATATGTTCACTCCAGATAGTTTTGCTATGGCAGATTTTTAGCACAAAAAGGAGAAAACATAAGTAGGACAATGACAATAAGATAATATCCTTCTATATTTAAGAGAGTTTTATGGGAAGAAACTAGTTTGGCATCAAGGGACTGAACAAGGATTGATTCCTGCAAATTACGGCAACATATTGAGCCTCAATAGGGGAACTTTCTAGTAATCAGACTAAATCGTATTGTGGTTTTTATGAAGTCTCCTTTGAAAACCATGAAGCTCATTTCTGGACTTCAGAACCCTATATACACAGACCATATTATTTTGTTCCTTTCTCAAAAGTCCATGATTGAGCTGATTTGGTGTTGAGGTCTCAAATTCCTTAGGAATGACCACTGTAACAAGCCAATCTTAGAAAATAACTCTATCTGCTATCAACTATTAAGAATATTCAGTGCTTTCTCGGTGATGCTCTCCCACCCCCATAAGATGAGGGGATAGAGCTTTTGTTAAATGGGCAGGCATCCAAGAGAATCTGGGTAGGGGAAGAGAAATAAGTAGAACAGATATGTATAGGAACCTAATAACCTAAATGAATGTAAATATGTCATAGACATGAGATAAGATTAATAATATCAATAAGAATGAAAATGGGGAGAAGGGATTTTGGAGGGGAGGAAAGGTGGGAGGGAAGCAAAAGGGGATTAAAAAGCTGTATTATGCACATGCACCCACTCAAGATGATTGTAAACTACATGTACTGCAAACATATACCAATAGGAAAAGAAATTTACTTTAGAGCTAAGTAGTAGAAAATGCACCTTTCTTTGAGGAATGAGGGTGTGTTCTTCCTAAAAATAAAACATAAACTGGCTTTTACAACTGACCTCTAGGGTGCTGATAGCCAAGACTGACATTCGACTTTATTCATTCATTTCTTAAAGTATCACTCTCATAAGGTCCTTATCTATGAGACCCTGCTTCTCTTATTGAATGTTTAAAGTACACAAGTATGTTTATTTATAAACTGCCTCATTTTTATGAATCAAGAGTAAATGTATTTTCTTTTTTGTCTCATATCATTCCCCCTAAATCGGTGTCAAATTATCTACATGAGAGAGAAAACTGTCTTGAATACATGGAAATGAAGCCATCTATATATAGAAAGTTAAGGACAGTTTGTCATTAGATTGTCCTGGGTATGGAAAGTGTTAAATTAGTAAACAACTCCATCTATACCTGTGAAGTCAAACACAGTCACATGAAATATACCCAATATATACACAGCATTCTCCATTTTTCTTTTTGACATGGTATAGAAGGGACACCGATTTGTTCAAGATTCACGACGAAATAGTCTCTCTGTGCCACACATTTTTCTTTCGTGAGCAGAGCACTTACACGACAGTTGCACCTTCTAACCTCAGTTTCACATGAAGATGGCTTCAGAGGGTACGAAAACCCCAGGTTTTTCTTTGATCCCCTGGTGTCTCTAGAAACCACTTTCTAAACCCCACTTTCTAAACCATTGCTACTACTGTTGTAGTCACGGTTTGCAAAGAAAACAATTTAATACAGGACACATGATTTATAGGATTTTATAATAGTCACCCAGCGTCAAATGCAAAAAGAGTGCGGGAAATCTGTCCACACACCAAAGACCCAAAGAATCCAGCTGAGGGCCTGGATCCCACAGCAACGTCCTGCATGAGTCCAGTTGGAGGCTTAGTGCCCACCACAAAGAATCTTACCTGTTTCACAGATCTGCGCTGCAGATCCAAAGGTCAGTGGTGGAAGCTGGAAAGTCTGTGCCAGCAGGATGAAGGATCTGCGCCAGCAGAGGAGGGATCTGCACTGGAGCCGGGAAGCGACACTCAGAGGACCAGAGCTCCCTGGAAAAGAACCACAGCCATCCTCAGCGACGACAGGGTCCCAGACTCTGACAATGAGAGCAGCCGAGTTCATATCAGGAAAACCAGCACAACTCGCTTCTCCAGGAGAATCAACAGCACACCTCTTCCTCTCCAGTTCTCTTTTTATGCTGCTGGCAACAATCCTCAGGTGGCCTCCCCACCCGGCACCACGCTGATTCAGTTCAGCTGGGCGTTACCAGTTGCCCACCAGTTATCAATCCACCGTAATAACCCTCTTAATCTCTGCAAATTGTTGAAAAGTGCTCTGTTAAGGCAGTCTGCCAACAGTAGCTCAATCTATATGCATCACCGCTAATTACCCTAAAGAAATAGTGCATTTAAGAGAATCAACTCTGAACTACATGTGTGTGCACCTGATGCATCGCAGTGAACTTTACATGTAAAATACCTTCCATTTAGGTCTTTCAGTGCATTTTACCCATTTTCATTAGTAAACATATAAAAATTATTAACAATTGACTTGTAAATTATTCTAGTATCTGAATCATGGAATAATTTATGTACAACCTTCAGTGTTAACAAACCCTTCACAGTTCAACATTTACTTATAGTATTTTTAAATTAACTTTATAAAATCATAAATTCAATTTAAAATTTTCTCTTCTACTGAATTTTTTTTTTTTTACCCACTGAGATTTGCCTTTTTGTGTCCGTTTTTGTTTTTTGAGTCAGGGTCTCAATATGTATTTCAGGCTGGCACTGAACTATATGGTCCTGGTTGGTCTCAAACTTGTGGGATCCTCCTGCTTCTGCCTCCCAAATGCTGGGATTACAGGCATGTGCCACCACAGCTGGATAAGGTTTGCTATTTTTTATAGTTGGGTTAGTTTGGTCTTTTTAACTTATTTTGGATATGCTTTTTATCTTGGAAGAGGTGATAATTTCAAATATTTTTCTATTGTATAATAATACATTTAAAAAGATATGCTACATACTGAATGGTAAGTTGCATTCATTAAAGATGGTACTGATTTTCTCAAGCAATATTCTTCATTGTCTGGCATGGTATTTGGGTTAAATTCCAGTGGCTTGAACTTTGCAACACTTTCTGAAATTTTCAAGTTTTCATTTTAAAACACTTTTCCAGTTAACTCTGCATAATTCCCCATATAGTGACAAGATTGAATTCCCTTTTATTATTTCATTTTCAAAAACTTTTAACACTGACTTGCTAAGAGTCAAATACCACTATTGGTCTATTTCACAAACTAGATATTTTAGGGCAATTATTTTAAATCCCACCAGCCAGACACATCATGATTTAAGACTTACTTTGTGCTAGGGAGATAGCTCAGTGGTCGAGTACTTGTCTAGTGTGTGCAACGTCATTGGGTTTCCTTTTAAACACAATTCCCACTCTAGAATTCAGACATATATATCGTATCTGTTCAGTACACAAGATGAAATTTGTCAAATTATTCTCTAGTTATAATATTGTTCCCTATAATATTATTTCTAAAATGCACATTGTAAAACTTCAATAACCTGATAATCAATTTATCAAAACTGGAGTTATTGTCCAAATAAATGATGGGAACAAATAACCCAATTACCTATCTCAGAAGTGAAAGCCAATACCTTTCTTTTCAAATTGATTTGTACATGTAAGGTGATACATTTTTAACAGGACACTGACTCCTTAGATTTGGAAACATGGATAGCATGTGAAAAAATTATAAAAAAGTATATATTTTTAAAAGTTACGTGTGGTTATTCTTATTAAGCATATGTAGAAACAGGATACAGCATTTAAAATAGCCAGCTCCTTACATAATAGAAATATGATTTTGCTTAAAATTCAAGATTTTTTCTTGTGAGGCATTTAATGATATTCCAAAACATGAAAGATGCTAAAAATATTGTTTAATGGAAATGTCATGATTTTAAGTTTTAAACTTTCTACTTAAGTGATACACAAGTAAACTTGTTACTCAGAATTAAAATATTTCAATATTACTATTGTTTTCCCCATATCATACATTACACAAAAATTGACTTGTAAAATGCAGAACAAATTTCTAGCTCTAGCATACACTACTAGGGTGAGAGAACTGTGACAAGTATGACAATTTTCAAATTTTTACTCCCTACTATAGCCTGTTATTCTCTGCTTAACCATAACAAACTATTATGGTATGTCGATGGGGGAAGTTTCTTGGTTTTTTTTTTAGTCATTGCACTTCATTATGATTATGTAGGCAAGGATGGTATCTTTAGCACCTATTCATCCTTGGGTTGTATTAATAATTATGTTAAACATGTTCGTTGGTCAGAAAAAAACTATTTCAGTCTAAAGTATCTGACTCAGGATGATTCAAGATATTTTTTAAGAGTAGTTGAATTGTGAGGATTTTTCATTTTGTGAAGAAAATATGAAAGAAATACTGGGTCACAGTGAAATAACAATCTCATAAAGTTGTTAAATTTCTTTTAGTAATTTTATACTTCTGTTTCTCTGTGACCCAGGAATCCTTTCAAATTTTCTTCATAAAATGCAAAATATTTGCAATTCAGCTACTCTTAAAAAAATTAGCAAAAACTTTAAACTTTGTTTCATTTCTCTAGCGACTTCTTTATAACCTCAAATGTTTCTATAAAATATTAATGTCTTTGACAGAATTCATTATCCCCTTCTAATTGCAAAGATATTTTAAATCTACAACATGAAAATTTCATTAATCAATTATTTCACAACTATTTTAAGCTAACTACAGATGTAGCACATGTCTCCTTCTGTAAAGCCACTTAAGTCCTTGAGTACCAAGCAGAGTTCTATTTTCAAACACAGTTTGTCCTGATGAGGAAATTCAGGACACACTGACAATCTATTTGTTACCCTAGGAAGACAAGATCTCCCTCAGTGCTGGCTGGAACTCCACTTCAAGTAGATCCCTTAGAAGAGCTGGGCTCCCCTCAGGCCCCTCTGCTGAGCTGTCTGACAACATCAAATTCCAGCTCTAGGGAAAGCACCCTCTTCAGAATGATTTTGCCAACCTTTTTTGTTCCTAAAGTTAACCAAAGATTAAATCAAAGATTTTCATTAAATATCACATTTTTGTCAAAAAGTTGAGTGTCTACAGAATCTTTTAGTCTAGGAAAGTTTTATCTGCCGCAGCCTTAGCATGTTTCCAGCGTTAAGTGTAAAACTACAAAACCTAATCATTGCTAAGAGCAAGGCACCACACCATGCCAAGGGCATGCCACCTTCTATGTTATCAAATGGTAGTGTGCCTTCATGTGGCCAAGCCACCTGGAAACAGCAGATAACACAGTGTGCCTGCAAGGTAGCTGGAAGACAAGAGGGGAACATCTCTTTTCACTTTGAAAGTATTTGTTTCTGCTTTCCCAAGTGCCAGTATTAAGAAAAATAACAAGAAAATATTCCTGAAAAAATACATTTCCTGTGAAATCCAATTTAATCGATAATATTTAAGAATCTACTAAATCTAAATTTCCATTCACAATTTTGGATAGGCACTAATCTGATAAAATCAATTTGATAAAAAGCTTCAATGAAACTATCTTTTGCCTTTATACAAATACATTTGCCAAAATATCTCTACTTTCAAAACCATCTGTACACATACTAGTATTTCCAGCATGCAGGTATGCAATTTCAAGTGAGACACAAATAATTCACAGGATTAAATGATGATTATAAAATTTTTCCCCCAGAATTGCCCACCTTTGGTGAAGGAGTACTATATGGTTCATTTCTAAGCAGTCAAAAAATGATTCTGCAGAGATTCTTCAGATAT
>RJWT010024199.1:0-16553 GCA_004365215.1 Cuniculus paca | reverse complement strand
TGGTAGCCTGTGGAAGTGCTCTTCCAGCTGAATCTATCTTCTCACTGAAATAGGAAGCAAGATCTGAGATAGTCTTCTAGATGAGATGAGCCAATGGCCTAGGAAAGTGCAGTAGGATGCCAGGTCCCTGAGATTGCTTTGCAAAGTCAAATGTATTGATTCAACTTTCAATATGTGATTAATTCAGAAGTCTTATAATACATTTCCTTCTTCTATTTTTTTAAATTAGCCACAAGTGCAGATTTGTTGCTTATATTAAAAAATTAACACAACTCTTCTTTGAGACCTATGCTACCCCATTTTCTCACCGAAAGTCTGACTTTAATGAAATAGTGATTTTACTCTACCAATCCTATGCACTTCAGGTGCAGAGGAAGACCTTACAATACACAAACAAGACCACACATTTTGCTTTATCACCTACTAAACGGAATCAAGAAAAATGATTTACACTTAGAATACCAAATGGGAGACACTAAATCAGGACACTGAACTGCTTGAAGAAAAACATTAGTGTATATGTGAGAAAGCAGAAAGGAATGATTCAAACACAATTCAAACACCTGAACATTTCTGGAAACCTTTCATGAGTTAAACTGCAATGATAAAAAGTACCATGACATAATAGAATCAAATATATACACAATCTTCCTTACTTCAGTGTAGAATACTGCTTCAATACAACTTCTTGGGAACTAACTTGGGAAGGAAATCCATGTGAAGAGTGTACTTAGGGATAAACTAGGCAACAGAGAGAACAGTTTTTCACAGTAGACGGTAATGTTTGGTCCAAGAATGCATCTGAGAGCAGTAAAACTGAGTCAGACAGAAGGAAAGTCAGAGTCTCCCACAAAGAGAAACATTTCAAAGATTACAAAGATGAGTGGAAATTTCCAGACCATACAGACTAAGATGAGTCTTCATGATATAACGTGTCATCTCCCTCCAGGAAATTAAGAGTTATTAAGCTGCAGCAAAGACAGCTGCTTCTGAGATGAAATCAGCCTTGCAACACCAAGAAGCAGGATGGTAAAGAAGAGGAAATGGAGGAGGAGGAGGAGGAGGAGGCGAAGGAGGAGGAAGAAGAGGAGGAAGAGGAGAAGGAGGATGAAAGCGAGGAGAAAAAGCTACTTTCAATGGAACTGAGCCCCTCTCAGCTTGCACTCTTGAGCAGATGTGTTCTCCATGGGGCACTGAATCGCAGACAGCCCTGAATCCTCACAGGGACGTGTGAGGCTTGGTGTAAGGTGGGACCTGAAACCAGATATGAACAGCTCTTTCTACCAGCTGGCTCTAGCTGGCTCAGTTTTTGCTAGGAAGAGTGAGATGCTCAGCTCTTTGGGCTAAATGTACACAAACTTTCAAGAAAAAAATAATCCAAAAATAAACACACAAATAGCAGAAATCTCCTAAGTGGACTGTGCTTTCAACATCCAGCCCTAAAAGTTTTGCTTACCCATAACATAACTGTGAAGAAAGCCCTGTCTAGTCCATGAGAACACCTTATTTTGGTTTAATTTCTTTACTAATTGCTCCATTTTCCTTTATCTTAAGGCACAGCTCCATGATCCTCTTTTTCCCATGTCCTGATTCCTCACATTGCAAAAGCTAACATTTACAGAGGGCACACTACATGTTCGACATGTTTCTAAGAGCTTTATATGAATTTAATTTAATTCTCACAACTTTTAGAGGGTAGGTACTATTATTGTGTTACCTTAGAGTTTGTATAAAGAGGAGACTGGAGTAAATAAAGGCCAATATGATACTACTTTACAAGAGGACTCTCAGGAGGAATGAGACAGAGAATCTAGCTACCACCTGGTTCAAGGACCAATACTTGCTCAATCTCAGGTCCGTCTTCTAAGAGGCTGCTTCTTAGGACTTCCAGCTTCATCTTCCTCTGGCCAAAGGCTTTCTCCACAGACAGCTGCAACATCCCCTGCTTCCGGATTGTAGGGAAGCTGATGCCATTTTGAATTATGCCTCCCTGGAGCAGGGGTTCAGGGTGGAGGCAGGAGGCTACAAGCTATCAGGCTATATTTTCCTGGAGTCAGTTAAAGGCTACACAGGACTATCACTAGAATGGTGGCTGTAAGACTGACAGGAGAAAGGGTGAGGCAGGAGGACTGCCATGAATTCAAGGTCAGCCTCGGTTACACAGAGCTCAAAGCCAGTATGAACTACACAGCAAGACTGTCTTAAAAAACCACCACCACCACAACAACAACAACAAAAAAGGACAAATAAGAGAAACTGATGTGTTAATTTGAAAGCTTTTGATACAACTATTATCATCTCTCTCTCTCTTTCTTAAGATACATAAATTTAAGCATAGAGAAGAGAAGTCACTCGTGCAAGGCTACAGAAGACGTAAGATTAAAATCAGGCAGTCTGGCTCCAGAATGTGTTCTGTTAACCACTGTGCTCTCAGCCCCAACAGATAAATCTCGAATACCTGTACGTCTACCTTCCACGTTTAGACACAGTGGTGAAGAATTGGTGAGAAACCAGTGAGGGCGAGAAAGCATCACAAAGGATGCTCACCACACACTGCAAAGAGGATAATTCGAGAGAGGACTCCAGGGCTCAGAAAAAGAGAAATGGAGTAGCTTTTCTCTTAGGACCACTGCATAAGGTATCTAGGCTCTGCAAGGGCTGGCAAAGAGGAAACTAAGGCATATTCACTTTTGCTGATGCTCTTGCTTTTATAATAGCCCTAAAATAAAACAGCACCAGAGCTAGGAAGGGAAAAGACAGTGTTCTCCTCCTTGAATTTGAGAGAGAACTCCATGGGTGACTCCCTGAGTTCCAAAAAGGAAGAGGCAAATCAGAAAACAGGAAAGTCATTGAAAAAATAAATCCAAACAGAAGGGGAACAACTCAAAACAAATAAGAGGCCCAAATCAAAGGAGCCTAAGGCTGTGGAGACTAACAGCTTGAAGTCAGGCATTTCCCCTTGAAAATGGGTGTTCCATGAGACACTGTTCCTTGAATTCAGCAATTCTGCTGATTTTTTAAAAGCAAAAAACTTAAATTGAACTTGTATCTTTCCTTCTCCTAACCCAGGCAGCTAAAAAGCCACAGACCAAAGAAATTCTTGTGCTGAAAGTGAAGATCTGGCAATGAGGCTAAATAAGGTTTGTGTTCTGATTTCTTCTGCATTTCCATTAATTTAAAGTGCTAAGTTGCCTGTTTGCTTTAAACTATGTGGTTGTCCATTTTGCAGTGTCCCTTTAAATAGATTTTCCTTTGGTGCTGCCAAAAATAGTTGGAGAAGGTCCTTTGAGAATCCCATTCTTAGTCTTACAAAAAATACACACTTTTCCCTACTCCATAAGCATAAATAGGCCTGGAACCAGCATCACCCACTTCTTCCAAGGGACTGCCAGTCTATCAAAAATAATTAATCTTTCAGGAGAATAAAAGAGCCAGTCAGGGAAGTACCTAACCCGGTCCATTTCTGCATGTTTATCCAAACAACAAATACTGAGTTCTTTTGGGATAGGCAGACAGGTAGGTTTTGGGTTGAAAACGCTTTAAATGCCTTTAAGGTGGCCAAGTAGGAAGCCAGGCACAAGAAACAGCAGGGACTGTGAGGAACTGTGGCAAACTGGAGAAGGCACACCCTGGTGGATAGGGTGTGGCTCCTCCTTGACTCTGGTCATTGGTCAGCACACTGAATTTTTCAGGTAAAGTCACGCCCTTCAAAAATGTCTGAAACCTCTTCAAAATTTTAGAGCAGTGATATATGAAATAACTTAGCTAAACAGAACACATATGGGCTATTCAGCGAGAGATCATGTTTGCCTCTTCTGGGTAGGACAAAAAAAAGCATAAGAGGGACAGACTGCACATCCATCCCCTGAGGGCTTCTGATCTAGAAGGAATGGGAGATACACCTGGTGAACCGTTCCACTGTGGAAAGTGATACATGAAAAAAGAGAGAGACAACAAAGGCTGCGGGAGCTTGTGACGGTGAGAGAGCACTTGAAGCAGGAAGGAATCTCATAGACTGAGGCATAGGAGCTGAAGCTAGAATGAGGTAGCCTTTTGTCAGGCAGACGCTAGGAAGGGGCCATTCCAGAAAGGAAATGAATTGCAAAAAGGAAGAAAATGGAGCAGGAAAGAGGATGTTTGAGAAGTGGGCAAGCAACCACTCATGCCTCAGCCCAATAAATATTTCGGAGCATCTACTCTGTGTTGCACAGTGGGAATACAATGGTAATCATGAAAGAGATAAAAACAGGCTGCAAATTCCAAGAAAGTCTGATTCAGACAAGGCCTTGGAGGCTGATTCTGAAGAGGGCTTTATCTTAGGAGCAACAGGGAAGCTGCCTTTGAAGTTTTTTTTAAAACATTGAAGTCAAATGTTGAGTTTTGCCCTTTGCAAAGTTCCCTGGCTGCAGGGCCTGCACTCACTAGAGGGGAGCAGAATGCCAACAGTGAGAGCCAATCACAGGAGGACTCTTCAAGCAGTCTGGGAAAGACATGGCATCTTGGACTAGGGAGTTAGTGATAGAGACAGAGAGAAATACATGGGTTCAAGACATAGGGGTTAAAATCACTAGAACCAACAGGTCAGGGTGGGAGTCGGTACAGAAGCCGCTAAGGAGACTAAACAATGTGTTCTGTGGAGCTCCATGGGGTATCAAGCCACACAGCAGTGGGCCAGCAGCCACACAACTCCACACTGGCAGCAGAGAGTGTCCAGTGGTTATTAGAGAACAAAGGTTTAGGAGTCAGTGCGTCTGGCTGAAAGGCAGCAGCCAGAGAAGCTCACAGGAGATTCCCATCTTAGCCATCACCTCAAAAATACTGTTTGCTTTCAATATGCTCTGTAAAGTTCCACAGTATTTTGTTTGGACAAGTGTTGATGGCAAAGAAATGACCAGCTCTTTTTGTGTGTTTAACAGCTCACTGCTAAGCTGACTCTTATCTTTTAGACTTGGGATGGAAGAAGAAGGAATATTACAGTATCTGTAAGATATGTGTTAATGCCAGGGATCAACACCCATCTCTCTTTATTTTGACCCCTTCTTAAGAGCTTCAAGGAATGCTGCCGACCCACCAGGGCCCATCCTCCTTGGTACCAAGGCCTCTCAATGACTTGTTTTATTACCACAGGCATTTGAACATGAACTCAACTTACTCTTTCTAGATCACTAATAAAATATGAATATATCCTCTGATTTGCAGAGAAGCCTGCAAGTACTCAAACTCCAGTCACAAGAATGAGAAAAAAGCCACACTACCAGATAATCAAACCTTGATAACTTCTGCCAACAGAGTCTCTACATTTTGATAAAGTTCATTTGTATCTCAACCACTGGTCCTACAATTTTTTTCATGATCCCTGCAAGTGACAGAATTTTATCCACCTGGAAAGTTACAACATGTAACAGATGATCAAAATAAACATTAGATAACTGGGTAATGAAAAGAACAATAAGGACAAAGAGAAAGGCAATGGGATGAAAGTCAATTCTTCCTTCTTCACTACTCTCACCTTCCCGCCTCAAAATCTCAATGTAGTGCACATATACTCATCTCCCCTCTCAAAGTGGCCTTTTGTTTCCATATGTCTTGACTGAGGTAGCTCACTATGCAAAAGTCATTCAATAAATTTAATGCTCCCTGTGGAATGCTATTTTAGGAAGACTTCTTACTGCAGATATTGTCAGTTGCCTATGCAAAGCTAAACTTTTATTCTGGTGCTTGTGTCTCCCACAAACAGATCAGCTTAGCCTTGTGTGGTGCAACATAAGCGTGGTGGTCCCTTTTTCCTTTTTGGTGATTGCTTTGGGCCAAGGAGATGTGATGAGAAGTCTGCTAGAGAATATCTGAGAAAAGTATCATCACAAAAAACTGCCACCACAGTTCTTACAGACTCAAAGCAGAAACAATACCTCTTCTGCCTCAGTTAAAGGACTAATGTGCAAGGACATGATGTAACATTTTATGACCCTGAGAGGAGCTGGATAACACAATGAGGCTCAATCAGCAAGAGCATGGACATAACCAGAGTCCTTCAGGAGCCAAGAAATTAACCAACTCTCAGAACTGATTTTGTATAATTTCACAATAGATCCCCTTACTGTTTAAGCCATTTAGAATTGAATTTTCTGTTTTGTACAGGTAAAAGCATCCTAAATGATACTACCTCAGAGAAGCAAAACAAGATTCTGCCTCTGAGGCAACATCCTAGCAACAAAAGAATAATCACCCCCTTCAAAAGAAAAGAGATCAAGATTTATTTTCAAATTAAGTATTTTGGGAAACCCAGCCGTGAAAAGATATTTTTAATAGCAACTCCTAATGTATGGAGAGCCCTTTGAAATCCTCCTGTGTTGCATAAACACTGTAATAAAGTTACGATGAGCCACTGTGAATGGTATGTGTGGGGATATAGAACATACTCGGAGTCAACATAATATGTAAACATTAGGAAACAATCATGAAATTAGTCTTTATTACTCATCTACTCTTATTTTCTTCTACAATTATAAGATCAGAAAAATGTTTTTCTTGTTCTTGTATCTCCCTCCCCAACGGATGAAAACACAGAATCACAGAATTGATAAGAAACTCAGAAAAAAGAGGCTCAAAGAGGTAAAATAATTTGCACAAAGCTCCAAAGCTAGCTGGGAATGCTTTTCTTCATAATTAAAAGTGTTTTATACAAGATTTTAAATCATTTGTTGAAAGCTCAATTTAATGGAAAGTCAAATTGCAAAGTCTTGCAAGATTTTTTTACCAACTTAATCATGATGATAAAATTGTTGTGAACACAAAGCTTTAAGCTTCTTCTTTCTCTTACTAATACTTTCCTAAATCCCAACACATATTCCCCTTAATACCATCCCTGTCTCTTAGAAAATCTTTACATATGTCCCATTCAATAGGCCAGTGGTTCTCAAAAGACTGCTTATATAATAATTACCTAGGAAATAAATCAGAAATGCAGATTCCCAGGAGGGATCTCATTTAGTAAACCCAAGAGTGCAGCCTAGAAAAGCCAAAGTAAACAAGCACCCCAGGTGACTCTAACCAGGCTCGGAGGCACATGACTCTAGACTGTATACCAGATTCCAAGATCCAAATAAAAAACATCTAATTATCATAGTAGATTTAAGCTGGAATGACAAAAATATGTGCATGGTTGCCTATAATTTTTATGTTCCTGCTGAGGTCTGAAACAAACCCAGCATCTCTGTGATTTGGATGTACCCTGGTAATCATTTGTTTTAAAAGGTTTGGAGTTTGTATCTTTTCCCTTCAAAGTATTTTTCTTTCTGAATGTATTTTTCACCAGGATTAATACAAAATGCCTTAACTCTTCCTTAATAGTTAAAGGAAATCAATTTTGGAAAAGTTTTCAAAAGAGTACTTTAAAAAAATACACAATACAGAATGACTTGACTTTGAACCAGAAGCCTGAGATGCATGAGACAAACAGTGGGTAACGAGAGAAGTAAACATTGAGTTTTCCAGCAGAATAGGCCCTGAAACCAAAACTTAGCAAGGAAGCTGACCAATAAGCAAGTGGCCTAAAAGAACAATAGTTCAGGCAAATCCTAGGGCAAGTCCGAACCTGAGAAAACCGGAATTCGACAAAGCTCTTACCCCAAGTTAACTTTCCCTTACGGCTGAATTTTAAAACAAGGACAGTACTGTAAGTGAGAATACGGTTTAAGTGGAATCTTAGAACTCCTGTGGGTGCCAAAAGAATTTTTTGAGACCTAGATAAATACTCTTTACTGGATTCAGCCGTGCTCGTTTACATCCATTTTCCTTCTCAGGGACATTTTAAATCTGGAAGCTCTGCAGACCAAAAACAGCACACTCAGAACTAGAGTCTCTGCTTTCCACTACTTGCTGTCACCAACTCACACCAAGGCATGAGAGCTCATCTATAGGTAGATTTCTTGATGACTAAATGAATAAAGAAATGCTGTAAGACCAAAGAAAGTCATTCTCAAGTATCAAAACTAAGACATAGTGCTCCAGAATCAGTAGGGAATAAACAACTTCAACAACAAAATGATGAGAAGGCAAAAAATCAAAAGCACAACTGTTACCTTCATACACCAGCTGTATTTATGCCTTAGGTTAGGAACAAGGCTAGACTGAACTTAATGGAACTGGGGAAGGGAAGGGTAGAAAAAAAGGAAGAAATGAACCATCCATCCATCATGCATCCATTGAGATGAATAGGCTCAACTGCTCAAGAGCTACCTTCAGGGTCTGGTTTCTTCCTCACCTCATTACAGAGTCCTCCAACAAATTCTCAGGGCAATCAATACCGGCCCTGCAGGATCACCATTCACTCTTGGTCTCTTTCAGTCCAAGTAAGCTCTCCAATTGCAGTTTGACGAGACCCACCGCTTTCAGCTCATTCCTAACCCTTCTCCCACTGCTCCCAGCAGCTCTCAAGGCCTCCTTCAGATGCAGGAACATAAAGCAGTCACAAGCAACCCCACATATAGTTGGCTGGCATACATACCAGGAATCTCACATTTGAGTGCATGCTCTTCAAGTGTACACAGTTTTGCAACTAAGATCCAAATCAGTTTTATTGTTTAACAAATGCTTGACTCTGGGTTCTGTGGAACAGGTACTAAACTGTCATCTCAGAGCATGTAGAACTACTTTTTAAAGCCCAGTTCCCGTTATTTTAAACACATTTTTATCACATTTTGGGGGTAATCTCCCAACAAACTCACATGTTCTCTGCTGCACTTGTTTCTGGACATGCAGTTCTGATATGGCATGGCAAGGAACAAAGTCTACCAATAACAGAACAGTCCTCAACTCTACTTAGCTGCTTCTCATTAACACCCAACACACATGCCTTGTCAGGCCTATACCATATGAAATAAAAAGACAAAAACAAACAAAAAATCATATTCATTTCTTCATACTGATGCAAATCTTTTTTTTTTTTTTTTGAGGGGAGGGTGTTGAGACAGGGTCTAGCTATGTAGCTCAGGCTTGAACCTTGAACTCACTATGTAGTCCAGGGTGGCCTGGAACTCAGTGCAATCCTTTTGCCTCAGTCTTCTGAGTGCTGGATTACAGGCATGCACCATCATACCCAGCCATATGGGTACAAATCCGTATTGTACTTACAAGCTTTCTTTCTAGAAGGCAGTGTAAAATGCTTGTCAGATACATGAAAACTAAGCATCATAATCTCCCTCAGATGAACATCAACTTATTCCGAAGGACTGATTTAACAGCATGAGCCAAGTGCTGGTAAGGGCCAAATTTAAAACATCAGTTCAGTAGAATTTTGGGCTTGACAATTTCTGTTAAGTGCCACATAGTCATTTTTTTCTTTTGCTCCAGTCTGCAATCAAGAACATTCTATCAAAGCTAATGGAAGGTTAGAACACAACATACAGAAGTGACTGACACAGCAAGGGAAGGCCATTCCAAAAAAAGTCAAGCAACAGTAAATACACAAAAAATTCAAAACCATTCCAATAATGTAAATACTCCTAACAGGAAAATCAGGCGCTTAGTGAATGCTTTGATTATCTCAGAGAACAAGTCAGCATTTGCCAAAAATAATTCCTTTATTCTGTATATTTCTTCAAAGGCTTTAAAGTCAATGACTTTATAGACAGACTCTATTATCTACACTTGCCAAATGAAACTAAGGGATGGGAGGTGCAGTGGGGTTTGTTCAAAAGTGGCTGTCTTGCTCAGAAGATAATCAGCTCTAGAATCCAGACCTTCTTACTCCAAATCCAAGTTCTGTAAACTCACAACATATTCTCATATGTCCTTGGATCATCAAAAGAACATATAAGCCCTAAAAACTCTATGTGGTGACCTAGCATTTTGGATGACACATTCTGGTTTACCCTTGATCAGGACAAGAGCAGAATCTCCCTGCAAACTCTGCGTGGCAGCCTAGTCTCACGGGCACTTCCCCAGCCTCCTCTGTGAGAGCCATCTGGCATTTACTGCTGTTATCCACTGCAGTTAACATTTCACACATTTCTTTCCTAAGCCTCCAGTATACCTGATGCAATAGTGGGATAGGGAAACATAAGCAGAACTGAGACCAGCTTTATTGCTAAGATAAGAACTTTCTGGGGTGAGAAAAGGGCCAGCAATCAGCTATAAACCTACTTTGCCAAGTGGTTCATGAGCAGCTGTAACATCTGCCGGTTTTTCTCTGGGAGCCGATGAACGAGGCTGTGGATTTCAGAGACCCGAGTTTCCTGGTTCTCCAGCTCTGTGAATGAAGGAGGGAGGTAATATTTTATCAGTTACACAGTTAACTTGCTTTTAAAGACAAAATCAAGGGAAATCAAAGTTTGGATACTAAGGGACCAAGTATTTCTCAAAGATTTATGAGCCTGTCTTGTGTGTCCACTGCATGACCAGCACAACCAACTAGATCTCTAAGTCCTTTTAAATGGTGCTTTCTGTAACTGGGTTTGTCAAAATATTTAAACCAAAATGATGACGTGATGAGAGGGAGCTACTCAACTGCATACCCAGAGCAGGAACAAACTCAGGAGCAGCTGGCTCCCTAGAGGGCAAACTTCATTTCAAGGAAGGAAGGAACTTTATGCACTCAGAAAGTGATAAACAAATCTTCCATCAACAACATTGCAAAGGTCTCAAATTTCAAAATAATGTGTCTCAACCATATCAAAGAAACCAAAGGAAACCCCCATTATTCTCAAGGTATGCATGACAGTAGCCTGGTAGAAAGAAAGCAATAGCAAATGAAGTATGTAAATCTTATTGCCAACCTGTAACCTATATCATGGCTTGTCATATTCTTTTGGTTAAACTTGGGTAAGTGGCTTCATTTCTCTGGGAAGCTGATACTCACTGCATCTATTTATAGGACTGATGTGAGTTTTAATTAGAGAAGGGTTGCTATGGGTTTGGAATTTCTCTGAGGAAAAAAATCGCATAAACACCATCTACACTCTCAGCTTTCTCCCATGTCCTTCTCCTCCCAATTTTAAGGGGACAACTATGAGTAGATAAGGTCACCAGAACATGAGGTACTACTAAATTAGGCCAGTAGTAGTTGCAAGGGTAAACAAACCCTAAAGGCTGAAAGGAACCAGGGAGAGGCACAAGCTATCGACACAATAATACTGTGAGGATTCACGCCAGGTTTAAATCTGATAGAGAATCGAAATGGCCCTTACAACAGCCTTATACTACGTAGACAGATTCCAGTATACTCAGGCTAGCCTGCATCTAATCTCTATGTATTTTAATACCAGTAATATGACATTAGGGACCTGGAGAATGATCAGAAGCTGTAAATGGAAGACAAGATGGAAAGAGGACTACGAAGTTATATAAATGGTATTGCATTCAGGGAAACACTTCCAATGCTCAGTTTAGGTAATGTACAATGTTTCATTCATTCTGCAAAATACCACTCTAAGGATGAGGAATAACCCAACAAGTTAGAACTCCAATAATCAAAACTAGAAAGGCAAATTTGCTTTTTTCTCCTCACTCAAGAAAAACACCTGTGAAGTTTCCATCCCCCTCTGTAAATTTGATGTCTTAGCAAGGCCCTTAGCAGTTCTGATTTGGCATCATTCCTAGTCTATGTCTTCCAAGTATGCGTGTGAGCCCTCAGATGCAGATTACAATGAATAAGAGAATATTTATTTCGATACACTGGCTGTTGGTTGAAACAGATCTATTTTCTTCCTCTTAAAACTGGAACAAAAGACGACTTACTTGCTGCTTTGATGAAACTTCTTTGAAACTGGTACATCATGAGTGGTCCTGGAAGCATTCTAGAATATGAAGATACAGACTAGTCAACTCAGTAATAAAATAATCATATTTTCTCTGAACAGCAGCCTAAAGACTGCAAAAACGGATCACGTTTCTCAAAGTCAAAATCACAGGGAAACAAAAGTAACTAACTTGGTTTGCTAATTGAAGGGGCCTGGGATTTCACCTGAAATCTTCATTATCTTTTTGGAAGGAATGGCTACAGCTATACTTCACAGTCACAGCTAAAAAAGTGCTAATGCAAAAGTCTAGCACAAACCAGGAGATTTCCTTTTCAGTCAGTGACTCACGAATCAACAAGAGCATTTTAGGATGTGTCTGAGAAACAAGCAACTAACTGCACATTTGCAATTATCTGTGCTTAAAACTCTCATCTTTTCATGAGCTCGTTGTTGGTATCATGTCAGATGGAAACGCTATGAAAAAACTTTGGAGGCATTTTATTCCAGAGTGGAGTTTTGCTCCAGGGTGCCAGCAGGCTAAAACCCCTAACATTAGGCATAATATAAGCAAATCTCACCTGCTGAGTATAAACATATTTAAATACAAATCTGAGTTTTTTCTGATAATCCAAATAACAAACAGACTACACATCATTCAGAGTTTAGATTTTATTCTTATTGAGTACCCTCATTTATCTCTTAGTTACCCCTTGTACTTCATCTTACTCCTGACTTCAGTGTGAACTACAATATTCACCCTTCAAGTCCATCCTTAGTCTATTCATGAAATAGAGATACAAGAAGTAGTCAACAACCCAAGAGACAGAGAAGGAGGTAGCAGTAACCTCATTTACAGGAATACAAGGAAAACAGTCTTTTCAGTAAGGTAATACTATGTACAGTACAGTACTTTCAAAGTGGAAGGAGTCAAATGGAGTTCTACTAAGTTCTTATTTCTAAGGGCCAATGCAATATTCTCTGGGCAGAGCACAAAACTATCAAAAAAACAGAGGATATGGAACCACATATTCTCAGCAGAATGTGATACATGATTTCTTGTTTTCTTAACAGATTGTTCAGGGAAGACCATATTTTAGATTTTGTTCCAGACTATTTACCTCAGTACCTCTCATTATGAGCAAAGCTTCCCAAATCACTCTTGGCACCATCCCACAATGGCAACCCTCAACGATGGGTGATTTACAATCAGTTTGACCATCCGAAATAAATGCACCCACACAGAAGCTGTTTCCATATTTCAAACACCCACCCAACAGCTCTCTGGAGGTTGAAAATAAAACTGCTGCCTTCCTGACTGCAAGATAACTAGCTGGCACCCTGCCCTGCACATGGAAAGTCCCTACCTTAGGTAGGTCTTTAGAGCACTCGTGATGGTCTTTATCTCCCATTCGGCACAGATATCTGTTTCCGTCTCTGAAGCTGTTTTGGGATCTAAAATAAAGAAAAGACAATGCATAAAGCAGAGCATAAACAAAGCCAATAAACAAGTGCACATAAAAGCATTCAACCTTGTTAGTAACTGAGATATGAAAATTAAAACAAAAATGACACATACTTTTGCCTAATATATTAAGGAAATACTTAAATGCCCAAGTGTCTAGTGCTGGAAGAATGCAGTGAAACTGATTCTCTCATAAATTGCTGGAGGCAGTAGAGATAAATCCAACAGTTTTGAAAAGCAATCTGGCAATATGTATCATCAAGAGTCTTAAAAATGTTTATATCCACTGAACTGGTAATCCCATTTTTCACAATCTCTACCCAAGAAATAAGATAAGGTATGAGAACAGATATTAATCCTAGAAATGTTCTGCAGACACTCTGTAACAGTGGAAAAAGCACAAAGTTATACAACCTAAAGTGCCTGTTCATAAAAGAATGGTTAAATGATTTACAGTACGTCTTCCTGATAGAATATTATGTTGCCATTTACATGATACTGATGACTGTACAGCAATATGGAAAATGTATTATGTAATGTCAAGTAAAAAAACAAGATATAAAACTTTGTGAGAAACTCACATGAACGAGAACTGAAAGGAAATACTCTAAAATTAAAATAATGGCTGGGTTAAAGTGGTGAAATTGTGGTTTTTGTATTTTTTAAACGGTGCATGACTTGATTCCATTGCTTGTATATATTTTAAAAATTACATTAAGATCAGATGTGCAGCGAGCGCAACCCTACTTATGTTGGCTCCTGATAATTTCCTCTTTAGTCTCCTCCTGTGTGGAGTTTTAAGCAAATGTGTATTTCAAGTAACAGTACTGTAAGAGGAGAGAAGGAGTTCTTGTAGGATTCCTGAGCAGCACACAGGAAGAAGAGAGTAAGAGTCGGTGGCTTCAGAGTATGAACTGCTTCCCCATGAGCAAAACCCTATGTTGTCAACTGTGTTGGTGGCTCAGGTCACACACAAACCATCGGGAGGGCAGGGGAGTCTATAGGTACACTGAGGGGAGAATCCAGCTTCCTCACACTGGCTAAGGACCAGGAGTTGCCCCTATCTCCTGTTCTTGCTGAGCAGTGCCCCACTTCCAGCTGGGAAGCATTCCTTTTCTTATTCCTTCCAGGTGTAGGGACTGAGATTCAGGACAGCACCCAGAGGCATACCACTTGCTGGTGTGCTGGTTCAGGGATGGCCCAAGCTCTAAGCCAACCAGCCACAGGGAACATCAGGACTTTTCCAGGAGGCAGGTGGTTGTCTGCTGGACTTGCTCCTGGAAGATGATGTAACTGCAAGGTGCCACCACGCAGAGCCAGAGAGTGAGTCCAAACAACAAGGCCAGAGACAGGGAAACCGAGATAGTGCGCCTTGAGGACACGGCTTCAGCCCTTCTATCTAACTATGCCTTTAAAATCATGTGAGCCAAGAAACCTCTCCTTTTCTTCATTAGCAAGTTTTGGTCAACTTTTCTGTTTTTGAATAATCCAAAGATATCTAAATGATATACCAAGTAAAGAGTAATAACCATTGGAATGTCTCTTTTGGGACAGTCCCTGAGAACTGACATCAACGGAGAAAGAGGCTCTTCTTTCAGGCCCAACTGCTTTTCAATGAAGAAAGAAGAATGAGTCACAGGTGGCCACAGCATGGTTTCTGTTTACTGGGGGGAAAACTCACTTTTATCCTAAGAGGAAGAGGCCAAATACTCACGAATGGCTTAAGGACTTAACCTTTAATTCCCAGGTAAGGGCATAAATCCACTATGCGCTTACTGCTCTTAGTACCTTTCCTTGACATTTCCTTGTACAGGAGGCAGAAAAGAGCCTCAGTCCATAATATGTGTGGCTTCTAAAGCCAGAGGACTTGTATGATGTTTACGGGTGATGTAGGGCCAAGAATGAAATCTTCCTTGTTGTGTGAAAACAAACAAGGGAGAACCTTAAAGAGCATGATTTTATTTCTGGAACCACAGAATAGCAAGTTCTATAGATTTCTATCACAGCAATTTCTAGAAAAGCTAAAACAATGTGACTTTCCTTATAACTGAAAGATCTACAGTTTTAATTTCTTTGTCACCTGAATAATTTCTTCTAGCAGAAGCAAATGTAACCAAAAATTTTGTTTAGTGTGACCCTTTTTCTTTCCCATCCCCAAAATCCATGGAGAGCTGCCACACTGCAAGGTTTCTGGACCCAAGACAAATGTTACTGTACATTTTTCTGAGGAACAATCCAATTTCTAACCAAGAACAGTGAACATGAAACTAAACCAGTAGCAGTTGGCAGTTCTAGGAGTTGTGAACTATTCCATGAACCACATTTAGCAAACTAATGATTAGCTTCTACTTATTACTCTGTAACCATAGGAATATTGCATAACATTTCAGAGAGGAGAGTCAAATTACAGTTCGGCTAAAGGGCTTTTTATAGCACTGATGAGACGAAGCTCATAACTTGAACACGTTTGTTTTAATTCATTTAATATCTAAACTAAATTGAACAGAGCCTCCCAAGCTACCCCATTTCCCAAGGGTGCTGCCAATTTTGGTACTGCCCTCCTGATGCTCCCTTGACTTACAGAAACTGCCTGGTGGCATCTCACTCAGTGTGTAGCTGAGATGTCAGCTAGTTTTCTGTAGAACTCAGCACATTTCTCACTTTTTCCCTCGACCATTCTAGATCTTAGTGAAAAAAAAAAAAGAAACATAATTTAGAGGATCAGTCCTCTGTACAAAAAGGCACCAAGCAGGTAAAGTGGACTGAGTTTATTTCCGCTCCCACCATTTACCACATGAATTTGGAAAAATAAGAGACACTAAGAAAACCAAGAGGCTGCGAGCAGTGCTTGCAAGGGGAGGTCATCTTAGGGAGATCGCACCAGACCAGAGCCAAGAACTATGCAGTCCACTGCTGTACCGTCGACAGACAATGGCGGACAGTCAGAGCTCCGTGCGCTCCTCAATTTCCTAATGACCTACCACAAAGTATGCAAGTGAAATATTTTTCTCTTTAACTGAGAAGATTAATATACACATTTAGTAAAAAAGTCCAATTAAAAATAGATATATAAAAGGTAAGTCTTTTCTGTGGTACAGGCAACTATTAATACCAGTTTGTGTGTGTGTGCACTGTCAGTCTCTAACAGTCTATACATGTATATGCACACGAATGAATACTTACACTTTTTAAAAAACACAAGTATCCTAGCATGTGCAAGGGTCCTCATTCAAACTCCAGGACTGAAAGAAAACAATCCACACTGGGGATTTAGCTCAGCAGCTCAAGCGCTTGCCTGGTAAGCGCAAGGTCGTGACTTTGATCCCCGGTACCAAAAAAAAAAAAAAAAAAAA
>RJWT010024198.1:0-16552 GCA_004365215.1 Cuniculus paca | reverse complement strand
TGATGACCAATGTGTCTCTAGGTATTGCTAAATGTCAGGAGTGGGGGGAATCTCTCTGTTTGAGCAGATATACCATCCTCAGATTTGGTGCAGTCAGAGAAACCAGTTTTCTGGAATTAAATTCACCAGAGACATAATTAATCCAGAGTTCCATTTCATTCATGTTCAGAGGAAAATACCCCTTTTAATCACTCCAGACCCATTACTGCTGAGTCCATTCCCCTGGTATCAAGACTATTGAAGATCAAATGGGGAGTAAACAAGGAATCAAACTCAAGACCTTGCACTTGCCAGGCAGGCACTTTACCAGTGAACTATATCTTCAGCCCTAAATGTATTTTTAAAATTAGGTACCAGATCATCACAGTGTCCCTGTTCCTTTGCCACTGGGCCCCAGGAAGCTTTCTCCATTAAAAAAACATAAGAAGAAGAAAGAAAAAGACACGGGGGACCAGAAGGCTGCATTAACTGGTGAAAATGTAATAATGCAGATGCCAAACATGTTATGGAAGCTTGTATGATTCAAAATGGTAGCAGGGCACACTGGGTTAAATATTATTTTCTCCTAATAGCGGAAAAAATGAACAACACTCATTATTCCATATTTTTCCAAAATTATATTACATTATTTGACTTTTTCACAAATTAGAATTTCCACTTTAACCTTGATATAAATTGGAAATGATAAAACTACAACTTTTAGTCTTTTTGGTTAAAAAATCCACGCTCTGATTATACCTAGAAAGTTTTAATGAATTCTGTTAGACTATTCATATTAGGGAGAAAAATTACCTAACTCAGGTGAAGACATTTTTATATACATATACACATGTACACACAAAGTTATGCAACTCCATGACTTTCAGGTTAATAAATCAGAAAAGTCACTCCTTATTCTTCACATGAATGAAAAATTTAACTATTGTCATTCAAAAGGCAGTGATAAATTAGATCTCTGGCAAGTTGCATGTATGAAAATACTCAGTAGCCTCTTACAAATAAGACACAAACTATATTGAAAGTAGTTTAATATAGCTCAATAAAAAGTAATTTAATTTCACTTTATAAAAGGCTTTAATGCATAATTCTCATAAGTAAGTAAAAGCTGTTCAGTTTTTAATAAAAGTAATTCAATTTTCTTAAGCTGTGTGTAATATTACCTATACCAAGATAATAGGTGGATATTATTGGATGCTTGATTTTCAGTGCTTTACATCTACTAATGCATTTTGTCTTGACAAATAACCTATGCTATTTGCTACTATTAACTCCTGGAAAAAACTGAGGAAGAAGGGACACATTATGTTCAATAACTTACCACAGACACATTGCTGTACTAAAAGGTAGCAAAAACAACATTAGAACCCAGGCGATACAGTACCAGATCTTCTAGTTAGAGTCAATGCATTGTTGAAATAAGTATTGGCAACTTAAATTATATTTTACTAAGCAGTATGGTTGATTTTCAGTAGCACTCAGCTTAACTGCCCCTGCATAACCACCATCTCTGTTATTTGAGGTCTGACCAAATCAGTTGCATGCCTACTGATGAGCCACAGTTCTCAATCGAATATGCATTAGATGATAGGAGAGGAGAGGAACCAAACACGTTAACATCTTCTAAAATTCCCATACACTAGGAAGGTGGAACCTTTGACAGTGAGATTTGGAAACACCAGAATTTCATTATTTTCAGAAAACAGCTTTTTTTTTAGATCTAGTCCAAATAGCATGCATCAACAGATTTAGGATTAAGTAGAAAAATCTGTTTTCCTGAACAAAATGTTTAGTCTAATCTATATTACCGAAATTGTCATCTAGTTGAAGTTTGAAATCATCAACTAATCTACAAGATAAAGTATGGAATTATTTTAACGTACATATCAAAAATACTATCTATTAGGCAAGATTCAATCCAGAAATTTAGACAATGACATTGTTCTCTGCCATAAACCAAATCTGAGTTCAGCCTATATATTGTTCAAGTTTAATTGCATGATTGCAGGTGGAATCCTGTCTTCTTGACCCAGAATGACACATGACCCAGTACCTGGCACAGCTCTGTTTGCTCTCCAGTGAAAGATGAATACACAAATACCTAATGGCAAACCATGGAAAATAAAAGCTATAGCAATCAGCCCAAGAAGCCTGCCTAGTATTTAAAGAAATTCAAAAAATAACTCCTCCATTAGTGGACCCCAAGCAGCCTGGCTGGAGCAATCGGCTGAATAAATAGCCTCTGCTCATTCTCCTTTGGGTGGTCTGCATTTATTTCCACACCACTGAGCTCATCTAGCCCTGCCATCTCACCCACACAGTTTCAGTCACCCAGGAATCCACTCAGCACACTATAACAAGGCCACCAAAGCTCATTCTGGAAACACATCAAAGACCCAGGCATTCTGAAAAGCAATCAATCTCTTGATTAAAAAACATACATTATGAATCAGCTCCAGGTTGTCTTAGGCATGGAGTCCGCACCTTCAGAAGTTCACCCTGGCTGCATGGCAGAAACACATGCCGGGAGATTTGAAACTGTCCACCGCCAGGACCCCTGCTAGCCTGGGAACTGCTAAAAAAGACTTGCAAATTAATTCCTGTCCAATGGAAAGTTATTCCTTTCACATGCGTCTTTACACTTCTCATTCTGTTTCATGGGGTTGTTTGAGGACTAACATCACACTGCACCCCTCTCTCTCTATGAAGCCATGTGAAGTGATAGTATACAGAGGCAGCTGTCACATAATGACATTGTGGTGAGGGAAAAAAAAGCAAAACAGTGTGTATTAGGACAAAGTGATGATGCAAATAGACTTGAATAAAATATAACTTTTCATAAGAGAAAGTAATAAAATATGAACATATTCTGGATTCATCAAACTCATCATTACCTAAAATAACATTTCAACTCAATTAAATACTACCAAGGGAAGACTAGCGTGCATTCCTTAGCTTCTTTGAGTCTCAATTTGACTTTGACATGAAAATTAATATTCACTTGAGGATACTAGTTGTAGAGATACTAAGTAAGATAAACATGAGCTTCTAATTCTGTCAATCAGTGGTTTAAATATAAAAATTAACACGTTGCTGCAATTTAAAACAAGTAAATATTTATCAGGATGATTTACTAGAACTAAGCTAAGGACAAAGGTGCTCTTCAAGTAATTCATTTAAGCAGTGGTCTAACATTTCTAAGCACTTTCTCCCATATGAACATGGGTGGGCTGTATACATAATTGCTAGCACTCATTTTCATGGCATAACCTTTCATTTGGACACAAACACTGACTTATGCACTCCAAGTTATAGTTTTACTCTAAATAGTGTCTCCAATTAATCTTCGCAAATTAATGGATTAATGGGAAAGCAGTTAACTTTTAATGACAGCACAGCCAGAGGCTGATTGATTTCTGAGTTTTAATGGCAACTATTTAAATTCTAGATATTAAAAAAAGAGACCTACAAACCCACCAAAGAAAGACAATCAAAAGTGAAGGGGTAGAAGAAATATTTTTCTAAAAGTCAAGAGAATATCAGAACTATAGGAATCTGTACATACTGCAGACTTTTATTGACAGATCACTTGGCCACATGTAGCACCATGTCATTTAATTGATACCAGGAATAATAAAAAGAACAACAAAGATGTAGCTTTTCTTTCGTGGGAACATATGTATTTAAGAAAGATCCTCATGCAAATTAATGGATCAAAAGTTAATTTTCTGAAACATTATAAATTTTGCCCACAATGATTATATCAATTTCCCCACATATGCCCACCTTGATTAGATTTACTCATTTGATAGGTGAACAAAATTGTAAGTACTATGTGTTTGCATTGTTGTTTTGGTTAATGTGATCAAGCAATGTTTCTTCCATACATTGCCATTCATTCTCAATCTTTTTCAGGCTATCGTTATGCTTTATTTTGCCACTTTAGAAATATAATTTAAATTAATTACAATATGTTATATATTGTTGGCCAGAAATATTCATTTTAAATGTTTTGTCTGGTGTCATGCTCATGTTTAGTTTTGTTTATGCTTGTTTATTATTCGATGAAGTAATTTTGTTATGGCTGCTGGGCTGTAAGCATGTACTTATCAACCGTAATCAAACATTTGTTTCTTTTTAATTAATCTATTTAAGCAGAAATGGCATAGAAAATGATACGCATTAATTTTTTAAAAATCATGGGCTTTGAATTCAAAAATTCAAAGAGGATTAACTTCAAATTCTTTCTCTAGTACCTCCTGGGGTCTGATACATAACCCTCCAACTTGGTGTGCCTCCACCTGTAATGCAGATAAAAAATGTCCCATTCATAATAGAACTTGGAGAACTTCATGGTATAAAATACACAAGCTTTTAAAATCACAGAGTAGCTACTCAAAATAATTCATCTCCTTTCTCCTGCTTTCCAATACTATCAGGTAAAAAAAACATGTTGTTGTAAAGGGTTATTAATATATTTGTCTTTAATGCACCACCTTGTATATTAGTGTGACAAATGACTTTAGAACATTTGTGAAAACAAAACATTCACATCAAGTACTGTGCCAGTGATGGCAGAAATGAAAATATTGATTTCTGCCCTCTGACATCTCACGTTCACAGTCTTTGTCTTCAGCGCCACTTAGACTTTCTGCATCATGCCTTTGGATTTTATCATAATGATTCCAATTAGATACTGTGCAATTTCAGTGCATGGAACCCCATTAATGTTTCATTGAGCTACCTTAAGATTGTATTTGCCTGTTCATTTTCTTACAGATCAGAAGGGTCAGGAAAAATATGTTCTATAGTGAACCCTTTTTCCCTATAGTAGACTTTAAGGGCCTACTCTGCATTTGTAGTGGAAAACATTGTAGAAGAAAAGACAGATCTTCAGAAAGAGGAGAGAAATTGATGAACTACTTCCAAATGAAAGTCCCCAACCTTATGAAGAATAGTGGGTCTTGCCTGATTGCCAATTCTGGACACCCACCAATCATTCTTTACTGCTAAGATGCATAAACTAACTTTCAAAGGTAAGGTCTGTCCCAGTGCTGAGTAATTTGTAACGATACTCACAAAAGCCTTGAATCCAAGAGCCTTAAATATTTTTGTAAAAAGCAAGCAATGAAGGTTAAGGACTAGGCACTCAGCATAGGAAAAACAATGAAGTAAACATAAGGAAAGCATAAGGAAGAAATTAGTGAAAATTAAAACTAGTCAAATAGAAAATACAATAACAATTTTAAAAAATCTTAAGATCTAGTTCTTTAGGGAAAAAACCACAATCATTTATAGGAAACAACCCCAACTATCTATTCTAATGCAAAAAGTTCACATATATAAAATGAAAATTAAACAAGAAAATCACAGAACAAAAATAGAGCATTTTTCTTTTCCTTTTTCTCCTTTTTAGTAGGTTTGTATGAAAACTCTACTAAATTACTATAGACAATTGTTCATTTTTAACATCTGACACAGAGGGAGAGGGAGAGAAAAGTAAACATCCATAGCATTCATTTACTATTGCTGCAGCAATAAATTGCTGTAAACTTATTATCTTCCAAACACACGAATTTATTATCTTATAGTCCTAAATGTCAGAAGTCCAGAATCAGCTTAAATGAACTGAAAGCAAGGTGTCCAGAGGGAAACACTCCTTCTGGAGTCTCTAGGGCAGAATTTTCCTTCCCTTTCTAGCTTTTAAAGGGCATTTGCCCTCCTTGACTCCTGCACTACTCTTGTTATGGTTAACCTTGATTGGCTTGAGAAATGCCTTGGAGACTGGTAAAGCACACATCTGAGTGGGTCTATATGGGTCATGGTAATGTGACTTTGGGGGCTATATCTAGTCCCTGGCCTTTTCCTCTCTGGCTCTTCTGGAGCTCTCTGCTTCATGGATGCCATGAGTAGAGCAGCTTTTGTTCACTATGCCTTTTTGCCATGATATTTCTGCCCTGGAGTTAGCTGACTGTGAACTGAAATTTCTGAAACCGCGAGTCAAAAATAAGCCATTTACAAAAAAATAAATAAACAAAAGTCATTTCCTCCTTTCCATCATGCATGTCAGGCATTTTGTCCCAGCAATAAAAAGCAGACTATTACAATTCTGGTGTCACCTTCTATGATCATATCTCTGACCCTCCTGCTACTTTCTTTCACTTATAAGGTTTCTTATTATTACACTGGGCAAACCTGGATAACCCAGGCTAACCTCCCCAACTCAAAGTCCTTATTGAATCATACTAGCAAAGTCCCTTTGTCCATATCCTGTAACATAGGCAAAGATTCCAGGGATTGGATGTCAAGACACTTGGGAGGTCATTATTCTGCCTATCCCAGTTACCAAGTTATAGGACCAAGCAATGGATCTTCTTTGGTATATTTTGTCTCAAAATATTGGCCACTGACTGGGGGAAAAATGGTTTTGAAGACTGATCCAATTAAACACACATATTGCTTTAATAATGAGACCTTGTATGTTGAGTGAGCCACTGGAGTTAAGGATGGAATTCACATGTAAAATTATACATTGAGCCAGATAAGACTATACTATTCCCAAACTCCCTTAAATTAGTCCAATCCTCTCTTCAGTGCACAAAGTTGAGAAATGTTTCTCCTTTCTGAGCTCCTGGGCTGCTCCAGTTCAGCCCTAATTCCTCCTCACTGCCACCCCTGCTGAGCCCACACCTCTCCTATCCCACTGGAAAGTCTCTCCTTAGCTTGAGCAGCCTTTGCTAGAGCATCTCATTGATGGTCTGGGCTCCACTTGCTGGGATGGAAGTGTCTGGAAGGTCGTTATCATGTTATCTGTCATCTCACACAGAAGCCAGAATTGTGTGTAGCACGGCAATTACCAGTGTAACTTCTGGAGCCATCATCCCAAGGCTGAAATCTTGCTTCTTTCAATTACTACCTGATTTTATGCATTTTATTTGAAGTGCCTTCCCTCATCTCTAAATGGCACTAAGAGTATGATAATACTAAGGTAAGCAGAGCCTTCTGAAAATTAAAGGAGTCAGCAGAGAGAGCACTTAGGATCTGGGATATAGTAAGTGCTATGTAAGTGTTTATAATTGCTACTTCAAGTGTTTATTATTATTAATTCAAAAAGTTCAAGAGCTGAAACTAAATAAAATTTAGTCACACATTTCTTACAAAATACATAAGGAAAAAGGAAAAAGAGAAAAGGGAGCAACACTCAACATTCCTTATTTCATTAAGACTCTTCCCTCTAAAACAAAGGGAGTTTTACATGCTTATTAGCCAAAACAAAAATAAAATTGTCATTATGATCCATTGTTCGCCTATTAGGGAACAATTTGTAATGTTCCAAAAGGCCGTATTTTTCTTCATGCCTCATGTGCTTTAGAATTGCTGGTTTCCGAAGAATTTAAGATTGCATATGGTGCAGAAATCAACAAGTCTCAATTCATAAGGAAAGTGGAATGAAATTCAGAGAACGTGAGTATCTCTTATTTGGAGGCTTTTGATGATATAGTTAGAATTTTTAGAATATTCACACTGATGACTACAGCACGTGTATACGAAGTTACAACCACAATGTCCTCCTAAGTATGTGCTATTTCCATTAACTGATATTTCCTCCCTCAAATTGCTATGTTTTAGACTTTGATTCCTGGAGGGAAAATTGGGTAAGCCTCAATTCGATTCTTATTTAGTCATATTAGATGATGTTTTGACATCACTGAACAAATGCTCCATTTTATTACTAAATTATTTCGAGAGTCGTTATTTGTATCTCCAAATCTTACACTTGAAGATAAAGGCTGAAACGCTTCCTGGTAATAGGGAATTTTCCACAGATAAATACATTTTAATAGGGGAGTCCATAAAGCTATTTTTAATAAACAGCTATTTCTCACTAAGGAGGCAAAAATCAAGCCAACTAGAAACAATACGCTTCTCTGAGCGGAAACATATGAGATTAGATGGAAGCTGTTTCCATTTCATTGGCTAAGATTATTGTGTTTGATTTCATAATCAAGCAGGGGACAAGCTTGGCTGGCCTTGGAGGTTCATTTCCACTGTTTTGGCAGCTCAGCTAAAAGCTGGCTGAGCAGGTGCAAGTTAGCTCAACTGCAGAACAGTTGCGAGCACTCGCGCCACCCAATTCCAACAATGCCACACGCCATACCAAGGAAATACCATTAGTTCAAGGATGGTCCCAGCACCTGGTCTCCCTAATACAGTGGTACTGTGGCCCAGTCTCCTTTCTGCTGGAAAGGTAACTGAATGTCTAAGCCCCTCAGTAGGCAGAATGCTAAAATGACTTCCGAGACCCCACCCCTTTCTGGTACACACCTTATTGACCACTTTCTCTTGAAGGCAAACAGAACTTTGGGATACATTTGGATATCACTTCTGTGAGCATATTTTTGCCTGACAAAAGGGGTTTAGGATATGCAATTAATCAATCAAAATCCTTAATTTAGTTGACTTTCCAGTACTGAAAAGTAAGCTTATCCTGGGTGGGTCTGACATAATCAGTGGAGCCCATCAGAAAATCTAAACATTAGAAAAGCAGTAAGACAAAGAGACGGGATGCATCTGAGCCATGCTGAGGACAGCGTCATGTGGCAAGAAATGGTCAGAGGCCTCTAGAACTTGAGAAAAGTCCTCAGTTGATGACAAGCAAAAAACTAAGAGCGTCAGCTGTGGGGAAATGAATTCTGTGGAATGAACACATAAATGTGGAGAGACTGTCACCCTCAGATGAAATCACACATGCATGCTTAATCCTTTTAGGCCTTGATCTCTTCTTAAAACTGTTGTAACCCTCACTGCATCATGATAACATACCTTTGTAACTAAACCAAATACCGATTACTGACTTACTTCCAGGTTTTTCATACATTCAAATTCACCTATTATTTGCAACCACCACCATATTAATTGTTAATGTTCTTTTAGACATATGCACCTTATCTTGAATTTTCAGATCATAAATTATTTAAAAACAGAAAGCAAATGTTTCACTTATTTTGCATATCCCATCCTGATCTACTTTTAGCCACAAAATAAGATTTTAAAAACATGAATCTTGGAATGGTTTTCATTTAACTTCAAAACTCAGAACCACTTGTTTCAAGTCATCCTTGAGGTTTTATAATGACATATTAGAAGGCATTGTACATCATCTTGTTTTTTAAACCATCATGTTCAAAAGCTGATAATTTCTATATAAAAGACAAGATTCAGCAGCCACAGCCAAAAATTTATTTTGTGTTTTTTAGTAAAATTCTCCTACTCTTACTTTACTAGAATTGCAGATACAGGTTTTTGTATTGTACTTTGTTTTTCATGTCTGTCAATTATTATTTTCATGTTAATTCCTACAAAATGCTGTTGAATGGATCACACGTTTGTTTACTTGATGACTCCAACAGCAGCTCTCTATAAGAGACACTATTATTATTGTGATGATTAATCCTGATTGTCAACTTGATTGGCTTGAGAGATTCTAGATCAGTAAAGCATGCTTCTAGTTGTATCCAGCTGGGGCATGAGGACATGCCCTTGGGAACTATTTATGTGCATAACTTTTTCCACTCTGATGCTCTTCCCTGCTCTGCGCTTCCTGGGTGCCACGGGGAGAGTGACTTTCTCCATTGCGCACTTCATCCGTGCCATTTCTCCCCTGAAGCCAGCCAACCATGGACTGAAACCCTGAGCCAAAAGTTGTGTATGTTGAATATTTTGTCCTATAAACAGAAAATGGACTCACACCCATGGCTGACCAATCACTCAAGTACTTCTCTAACATATGTCACAATGCTTAATATTTTGGAAATTGATTTCATGGTTACCAGTGAAGTCTTTCATGGGATGAATCGATTTGTAGGGGCTGGCTAGAGGGGCACAAACAAAATCTAGGGAAAAAACCCAGATGACGAACATTTTAAAATCATAACTAGCTGTGGTTGACAATTGTAAAATCACCACATGTTTATCATATACCATGTGCTTGAAAAATGTACCCTACTGTACCTTTATGAAAACATTATTACATTTGCCGCATGCTTAAAAATTCCTCAACTGACCTTGCCCCCTTCCTGAAAACAAAGGCTAAGACCCTGCTTGGCTTAGACCATACCAAACAGTGAAATTTTTTTTTAGAAACCACCTTACCCCTATAAGTATGAAATATACCTCGAACTCGCTGGGCATCCCAACAGGAATGTCCCCTACCTTGCAGCACCATTCTGGTGTTTAGATAGCTTTTCTTCTGCTTCCCTTGTGTTTGCCACACTTTGAATAAATTTTTGCTTTGCATTCTATCCCCTACTTTTCTCTAGGAGCCCCTCTTCTTCATTCTTCACCATGAAGAGGGGCAGAGGGTCATTATGGGGACCCCTAATCTCATCCCTTAGAAAATCCCCCCTTGCTGGCCATAAGAGATCCATGCCAGTGGACCAATAATATTTTAACACAAGTGCTCTAAGGAAAAATGCTAATAAGAAAAAGTTACATGCATGCATGCTAAGTCCCAGTCAGTTAAATCTTTATATCAATCCTATGAAGAAGATATCTCCATTTCCAAGATGGAACATTGATAAAAGAGAATTTAAATTTCATGCTGAAGGCATTAGGCATATTTTTATTTTCTATTCAGCATCTTTACTTTTGTCCCCTGTAATGCTGCTGGAAACACTTTCCTATGTTGTTGCCCAAAATTTAATGAGTTATTTAAGCATGTATTAGAGGACATTGTTCTACGTGGAGATGACCTGGGATTGGACACCTCAGTGGACATAGCAGACATCAACAAAACATGTTCTCTGTCATAAGATTTCTGCAAATATGCATCAGAAGTCACCTGCAAATAGTTGGCTTGCTTTTTGAAGAATAAGACATTGTAATAAAGGAAATCAAAAATCTCTGTGGTTCTACCCTACCAATGAGGAGGAGTGACATCAAGGAACAATGAAGTATCTCGCTAGGAATCTGGGTAAGAAGTCCCTGAGGATCGGCCCAAACTCCTTATGCCCCATACCTCTCTTCATTTCTATTTATTCATTTCATCTCCCTTAGAGCCATTTGCAGAGATTTAGAAAGATTTATAACAAGGACTGCATGCTTCTATAAAGATTATTTTATATACTGTTGCACCAAAAAGAAATTGTAATATTTATAGTGTCCACGTGAATAAAGACTATTTAAAAAAAAAAAAAAACTCTGTGGTTCTAAAGAACAGATCACAGTAAATAAAAAGGAACAGACATAGTACAAACCGCACTTGAATATCGTATCTGGGCTATCTTCTCCTACTCTATCCAGTATTGGTATTAAATGCTTACCCTGTCGGGTATGGTGGCACATAACACCTGTCCTCCCAGTCATCAAGGAGGCTGAGGCATGAAAATCATGACTTCAAGGCTACCCTGGGCAACATAGTTAGACCCTGTCTCAAAATCAAAAATAAAATACGTTGGGTATGCAGCTCAGTGGCAGAGCACCACTGGAATCAATCCCCATTACTACACGATGAGGAAAGAAAGTGAAAGAAATTACCCACCACCACACTGCTTTTTACTATGGCTTGAGGAGGATGGAATTGAGGGTCTCTGGGAATTTCCCCTTGATAGGTGTGTGGTCTGGAGATAGTTTGTCATTTAGTTGGCCAATATGACTAAGACACCTGGGTCCTTGAGGAATTTTATATGACTGCCACAACCACCCTACCTCAATTACTTTCAAGATGTTGTCCCTCTCCTTATTGGCTTTGAGCCTTAATTTCAGATTCTAAGAAACTTCTACACTTGCAGACCTTGGTAAGAATTGAGTCTCTGGTCCCAGCACCATCCCCACCTCACACACACAGGAATAGGTTAACGTAAATAATCTAATGGCCATGCATGAAACTTGCACTGTTAATTATAGATCTACCTTCAATGCTACTTCCTCTCACCCCAACAACCCATCCTATGGCTGCTCCAGGACTATTGCATTTTAATTATTACATTCTGTTCAGACTGGCTATTACATTTTTATTAAACTAACCACCACACTGTGCCACAGCTTAGAACATCAGCTTGGAATGGCCTCTAGACAATGACCCATTGGCTGCCCTCCTTGCGCTTAATGTGTCCTCCTTGATGTTATAGCACCTAGTGACCCTTCTGCACAGTAGTTAAGATGTTGGAAGGCTCTGTTTATATGTTTCCCATGCCTGTCTAAATGTTCAGCCCCACAATGTGGTTAAAAAGCCTGTGGCAGTGGATGAAAAGGAAGGGTAGATTCAGGGCCTCAAAAGAGAAAGATCAGTGGTTTGTGTCTATGCAAATAGATAAGTAAGGGCTGGAGAGAAATAAAAATGCACTTGGGGGTCTGTAATATAGCTGATCAGAAACACCTCCGACAGAAAGATGGTCACAGCAGGGATGGAGAAGCAGAGATCATGTCTGACTACTAGCTTCATATTTGGGGTATCATCAGATCATATTGCCTGAACAATACAAAAACAAACAAAAGTTTTTAACACATTTTTGTCTTTCCTGCAGATGCTCAACACACTAAAAGGGAAAGTTATCTTAAGTTCTTAAATAAAGCATACTGCAAATAACACAGTGGAATATTTACATACGTCCATTAGAACATGAAATATTACCTATCTATCACAAACTCTTAGGCTTCTTCCATAGAGTAAATGTTGACAAATTTTTTCAAAAAACTAATGGATTTGTTCAAGGCCTGGAGGTATTTATATTTTAGTGAACTTGGGAGAAGTTTAAGTCATACATAAGAGTCAAATAAATCAAATAAAATTACTATCTCATTCCTCAGTACAAAGGATTTGATTTTATCTGTAAATCGGTTCATTATATGCACATCTGAAAGAATATTTTCTTTTCTATTTCTTAGACCTACAACATAATAAATTAAACATATTATAGTGGTTGAATAAATCTTAATGATTGTCTTATTTTAGTTCAGTCAACACCTCAACTACATTGTAATGCAAGGAACATATATTGGTGGGTCTCAAATTGCTAACAGATTTTTTAATGACTGTTTCTTGGTTTCAAACAAAATTTAAAGTAAATAAATATTTTACAAATGCTAAATCTAAGTGGTCAAGAAAAGTTAGCTAGCTGGGACCATTAATTAAAACAGCTTTTTAAAGGCCAGTTGCAGGTTTTATTGACCATGCTTTAAATTCTGATGCACAAAATGCTAAAATACTTTTTTTAAAAAAGAGCTTTTCCTCTTATTTTTCATCAGTCCTCTGAGTTCACTGATAAATTAGTAAAAGTTATTTCTTCACAACTTGGTTGGGAAAAACCTTCCGGGTTTTTCTTCATAGCTGGATATGTCCAGAGGCATATTTTAAATATGTAACAGTTGCCATTGGAGAGAACTGGAAGCCTCAAATATTTCCTGCCACAGTTTTAAATCTCACAAGATTGTGGTATGCGACAGAACACACTGGAGAATTAAAGCTCTCTGGAGGGGCAATTACCTCAGCTTTTCTCCATGCTATGGGGGTATCAAAGATGATCAATAATTCAGTAGCATTACCAATAGCCACTGAATCCCCAGATACAGTAAAAGAAATGGGTTCAGAATGATATGATATTTCCAAAAAATGGTGCAATTAGTACCATCATGATGAACTGTACTATTTCTTTCTCGACACTTCTCCCTCTCCTTTCCATTTCAAGAGCAGGGCCTATAGATCTTTATGCATTTTCTACAACATACTCCAACATGGCAAGCACTTAGCAAAAGTTTCCTTAAATAAGTTGAGCATAACTTGAAGAACACATTGTAGAATTCTGATTAACCTTTGCTTTTCCTTTCTATCAAAGTCTCCTTTTACACAGCCTGTGGTAAATACTGAAACCCTAACTGTTTTGTCCTGGAGCATTTAAACAATCCACTTATAGGAATTCAGCGTTTTGTCATATGGGGTAAAAGTTTTAATCATCTGAGCCAAAACATCACAGCGCTCAGTGATGGGGAGGTATCCTCCGTGAAACCTTTAATTCGAGACAAATTTTTGTTCTTACCAGGCAAGTGATGTCATTCATGTGCAACAACATGAGGTGCCAGAAAGTATTTTTTTTCTGGGCCTTATTTCAAAAAACACTGTACTCAACATTATCATAGCCTGATTGTTCTTAAAATAATCTGTTTATACATATCATGCATGAGCTCAAAAATGTTTAAAATATGTTTCTTTATAAAGAAGTTCAAGAAGAGAATATTTTAAAATATGAATGTGCTTAAAATCTTTTATTCAGGTTGGGGATATAGTTCAGCTGTACAGTGCTAGCCTGGCAAATGCAAGGTCCTGAGTTTGATTCCCGGTACCAAAAAAAAAAATCTTTATTTATGAAGAAACTCCCTGCACACAAAAACCAAATTGTACATTGAGAAAGATATGAATGCATCCCTAAGAAGCCAAACAAAAAAAAAAATCACCAACCAGAACTGACCACTCCATGTTCTCCTCTATCTCCCCTTCCAATCAGCTATGACACTGTCAGTCCCCCATGCTCCCATGTAACAAAAATATTACTCTCTCTCTATTGCTATTTCCATTCTATTCCCCATCCCTCATCATTCCTATCCTAACACTGCCAAGAGTCACAACTTTACAAACTGTGAATCTAATCCGTGTCATTCACACATAACATGTATGATAGCAATGATCCCTTGAGATTCTGAATGACATAACATGACCCAACCCACATGTGACAACTTTGATCTACATCTCCTGCCATTCCTCACCTCAGGTCCAGTCTTCTGAACGACTTGGGGTGCATTCAAATGCTTCACGCTTTTGTGGACATCATTCTGATTGGCAGGTACTCCTGCTTCTCTCCCCCTCTGGTTTCCTATTCATCCTTCCAGAAATAGCTTTCACGGGTTCCCACTGCTCACACCTGACGCTCTGCCTACGGCCATCCCGGATACTTTGTGTCCCTCTCTCTCATCAAGCTCTCACACTGTGCTGTGCTTTTTTACAGAACCAGGATGTGGTGACCCTGAGCAGTGAGCCCAGGACGATCTGGGTAAGACTCAGCCCCGCAGCCACTGAGCAGATCACTGGTCAGCACAATGGGCCTCCTGTGAGTGCCCTGAACAATACTTTGCATTTTGTTTTAAAGGAAAACAAACCCTTAGGCATAAAACACGATCACAAAAGCATTCTGTATCTAAGAGTCAAAACTTCTGCGTTCATTGCTGTCAAGAAGTTACTGATGCCAAAGACATATGTAAGGATAGGCACCATGCTGTGCAGACTTACTAAATATTTGTTGAATGAATAACATGAGCAGAGTAAGATGAAACCCAAGAAGTCTTGGAAATTATGAGACATATGAACCCTTTAATAGACTGAATGGACAGTAACACAACCTCATGAAGGGAAATGAATTCTTTTGTTGTTGTTTTTCATATTTTTGGTGGTACTAGGAATTGAACTTGAGCCTGCTCACTGAGTTACATCCACAGCCAATTTTTTTTTTTTTTGTGAAATAAGTTCTTAAATTCCCTAGTTGCCCAGGCTGCACTTGAACTTGCAACCCTCTTACCTCAGCCTGGGCTCCCAGTCATGAACCAGACAACTGGCTGAAGAGTGTTTCTATAACACCAAACGCTTTCTGAGAATGTACAAAATATTTCACTAAAAATCATTATAAGGTATTTAGCTAATATGTCTTTCTTTCTTATGCATAATTCTCTGAATCATTGGTGCCAACTGAAAAATAACCAGAGTCCCAAAACATGTAATTACAAGGCTCATTTAACATGGAACATTTTCAACCAGTGTAATTCTTGGGGATAAATTTTCAAACTGGGCACACTCAGGTGTAAAATATAAAAAACTTATCTAATATCAACTTTAACTCTATTACTGGCCATTTATTGATTTTTTTTAATTTTATTTAAAAGAGAAAAACAAAACAAGAGACACTATGGTAGCCACTGTTGATTTCCTGTTGTCTTGTTTTGAAGTCCTGTGTTGCTTGCATTGTTCTGTTCTGATCTGCTTTGTTGTGTTCTGTTTTGTTTAGTTTTGTTTTGTTTTGTTTTATTCTCTTTAAAATAAAAAAGAAAAAACAGAAAAAAACAAAAAGCAAGAGGCAAACAAATAACAGCAATGAACTCAAAGCAATAACAATACAAGCTTTCAAAACAAGATGATAGGAATTTAACGATGGTTGATATATTGCATATTGTTATCTTCAAAAAAGTTTGCTTAGATTACCAGATATAGACATGCAAAATTGATCTAATCATGAGTATTAATTGTTCTTTTCCAAGAACTACTATAATTAGTAGTATGGTTATCTTAGCTATCTTATATGTGTATATATACATATATATATATATATATATATATATATATATACAAATTTATTTTTTTCCTTTTCCCTTTCTTCTTTCTTCCTTTCCCCATCCCAATTACATTTCCTCTTTGAGCAGTTTCTTACACTTACACAATATTTACTATAGATTTTATATCTTATTTGCTCTTTCAGTTTCTTACACTAGGGAGACAAAATGGTATTTACACATGTGA
>RJWT010024197.1:0-16551 GCA_004365215.1 Cuniculus paca | reverse complement strand
ATCCCATTGCTCCATCCCCTTGACTTAGTATCTGGAACACAGCTGTACTTGACAAATATTTGTGGAAGGGAGGCATGAACAACGAGCGACCAATTGTTCTCATTGTTATGGAAACACTGGTGACTGGTGACTGAAGCTACTTAAAAGGAACTCATCCTCAGCCAGGTTACACCAAATCCCAGCTCTCACTCACCCGGATTCTATTTTACTCAGCCTCATCGAGACCATCCTGTGATGGTTTGCAGAATCCCATCTCCAGCAATTGGCAAAATGACAGCGAGGGCCAAGCCTCCAGCATGGCCAGTCCAGTGCAGATCCAACCATGTGGTGATGCCCGTGCGAAGAAGAGAGAAGGAAAGTCGAGCTCTCATAGCTCCGTGGACAGTGACTCAATTTAGGTGTCTCTGCTGTTGCTCTAAAGGCAAGACTGCTAACTCCTGCCAGCCCGGCCCATGTCTTGGCAGGAATATCTGAATTTCATCTTTTCCAATCATGTTGCCTTAGGCAACATTGAGAGAATGACTGTACACTTTCGTTGTGTGGATTATTGCCGTTAATTTCTCCCAAATTTTTGCAACACATTTTAAGAAGAAGGAGTTCTTTTGAGAAAGAGTTAGTTGCTTTTCATCATCCTGACAAACTTTTAGGGTTCTAACCTAAAGCTGAAATGACCAAAGGCCCATGAGTGTAGCTATTCATCACAATTATGTTTGTCATAGTGGAAAAAAAAGTCAATTGATTATAACAGGGAAATAGTAAATAAATCTTCTATAGTAAATGAGTTAAGTTGACATTTCTGCAGAAATTTTGATGACAGAGTATTTAGAAAATGTCTTGAAATTTGGCTTACGTTACTGGAAATGAGGAGGAAAGAATGGCATATCTTCACCTGTTTATGAGGTACAAGTACTTAAAAAAAGACCAAGAGACTGTCTTTAACTGATCAGGAAGAGCTCACCACAGAGATAGATTTTTTTTCCTAGATTCAATAATATTCTTCAAAAGACAGCAATTCGTTCATTAGTAAGATCTTCACCTGGAAGAAAAAAAAGTCTTAGACATGAAGAAGCCAGTGAGTGAGCCCCATTTCTGTTATATGAATCAGAGAAGAGGGGAGAAGCAACTAATTTTTAAAATCAATGCTATTGGTACACTTCAGATTTGCATAATTTTATATTTATCACAGGGTATTTGGACTTCTACGTAACACACATTCATTCTTCTTTTTTCCCCAATCCTCTTCCCTCCCTTTAACCCTCCCGTCTTATTTACGAAAGCTTTGTTTCCACATTTTGCTTCTAGTCTCTTCTTTCCCTTTCCTTGCTTTCTCCTCCTCCATTCCTTTGCTCCTCTTCCCATTTGAACATTTTCTTCCTACTTCCCAAAATCCATTATACATTTTGGTTCTTATTTACACTTTTGGTCTCCACACCAGAGAAATAATGTAATATTTAAACATGCGTGTCTGATTTATTTTACTTAAAAATTTCATCTATTTACCTAAAAATATCTCACATGTATTCTTCTTCATGACAGTGTAGTATTACATTGCATAAAAAAGACATCTTCTTTAACCATTCATCCATCGATGGGCATTAGGATGTTTCCAAGATTTAGCTATTACAAATTGTGCTTGTTATGGTTTGTGTATAGATGGCCCCCGCAAGCCTCATGTAGTCATGGAAGTGACTGACTCTAATGTTTATGATTGATTCATGGTGTAGCGCTGAGATTGGCGGTGTGAGTTCTGCACCCGCCCAGGGGTGGAGCCGACATACAATATAAAATCGGAATAGGGGCGTGTTTTCCTCTTTGGCGAGGTTTGCGCTTACCGCTTGCAGCTGCCATGAACAGTTGTCCCTCAGCCACGCCACCCTGCTTGGAGCCAGCTGATTATGGACTGAAATCCACAGAAACTGTAAGCTAAATAAACCTTTCCTCGCTTCACTTTGGGCGTCAGGTATTTTGTCTTAATGAGAGAAAAGTAACCAAGACAGTGCTCCTATAAACATGGGTGTGCATATATTGCTGTAGTATGATGCCTTTAATTCTTTTGGAATGATAACAAGAAGGGAAATACCTAAATTGAATGCAACCTGTTTTTTGAGGAATCTCCACCCTGATTTCCACACTGATTGCACTAGTGTACACTCCCACTAACAATGGAGGATTCCTTTTTCTCCACAGACCTGCCAGCATTTGCTATTGATTGATTTCTTAATAATAGCCTTTCTTTTTAGGATGAGATGGAATCTCAGTGTTGTTTTAATTTGCATCTGTCAAATGACCAGTGATATTGAACTTTTCTGTATATTTATTTATTTATTTATTTATTTTCGGCATAGGGGATTGAACTCACGACCTTGCGCTTGCCAGGCAGGCGCTTAGGCTGCTGAGCTATATCCCCGGCCCTTTTGCATATTTATTTGCTGTTTCTATTTCTTCATCTGAGAAGTGACTATTTTTTTCAGATCCTGTTTTTGGATTGGGTCTTTAAATTTGGGGAGGTCTGATTTTTCTGAGTTCTTTATATATTCTAGATAGTACTCCTTTGTCTGAGGAACAGCTGGTAACAATTTTTTCCCACACTGTGAGTTGTCTCTTCACACTGTTGGTGGTTTCATTTGCTGTGCAAAACCTTTTTAATAAAATGCTATCCCAGTTGTTGATTCTTTGTAATATTTCCTGTGTGATTGGGTTTTGTTCATAAAGTCTGCCTCCACCAATATCTTTAAGAGTTCTACCTATTCTATCTTCCAATAGATTTAGTGTTTCTGTTTCAATATTTAGGTCTTTCATTCATTTTGGTTTTAGTTTAGTGTATGGTGTAAGATATGGGTCTAGGTTTAATCTTTGTGATGTGGAAAGCCAATTTTTTTTCAGCACCACTTATAAAAGAGGCTATCTTTCTTCCAGTGGTGGTGCTTGGCTCCTTTGTCAAAGATAAGATGGCTGAGTGTGTTTCTGTATCTTCAGATCTGTCCCATTAATACTTGGATCTATTTTTTATTTGTTTGTTTGTTTGTTTCTTTGTGTGTGTGTTTTTGTTTTGTTTTGTTGCCAGTACCATGCTATTTTTATTCCTGTAGCTCTGTAGTATAATTTCAAGTCAGGGAATGTGATGCTGCCTGCTTTGCCTTTGCTATTCAGAATCCTTTGGCTATTCTAGGTCTCTTCTGGTTCCACATGAATTTTAGGATAGTTTTCTCTAATTCTGAGAGGCATATTATTGGTATTTTGATAAGAATTCATTAAATCTGTATAACAATTTTGGAAACATGGCCATTTTCACTATGTTGGTACTTCCTACCCATGAGCAAGGAATATCTTTCCAAATCAATCAACCACTACAATGGCTTTTATCAGACTGAGCTAAAGACCACCTATTCCAATTTTATGTATCTTTTTTTATCATGAATGGATGTTGGACTTTTTCAAATGCTTTTTCTGCATCTACTGAGATAATCATGTGGTTTTTGCCCTTGGTTCTGCTAATATGGTGCATACATTTATTGATTTTCATCTGTCATACCAACCCTGCACCCCTGGGGTGAATCCTACTTGGTCATGGTGTATAATCTTTTTTATATTTATGTTGCATTCTGTTTGCCAGGATTTTATTGAGGATTTTTACAGCTATGTTCATTAGGGAGATTGGCTTGTAGTTCTCTTTTTTGATTGAGTCCTTCTCTAGTTTTAGTACCAGGGTAATGCTTGTTTTCAGGAATGAGTTTGAAAGTATTGTTTCTTTTTTGATTTCATTAAAGAGTTTGAGGAGTAGTGGCATCAGATCTTCTCTAAAATTCTTGTAGAATTCAGCACTGAATCCATCAAGACCTAGGCTTTTCTTTGTTGGTAGTTTGTAAATTACATCTTCAATTTCATTCATTGATATTCGATTATTTAGAATTTTTATGTCATCTTGGTTCGGCTTTGGTAATTCATATGTATCTAGGAATCTGTCCATTTCTTCTGTGTTTTCCATCTTAGTAGAATACAGATTCTTGAAGTAGGCATTGATGATCTTCTGGATTTCTGCAGGATCTGTTGTAATTTAATTCTTTTCATTCTTAATTGCATGGGTTTGCACTTTTTCTTTCCTTTTTTTTTAATAAGGTTAACTAAGGATTTGTTAGTTTGATTTCATCTTATGAAGAGCCAACTCTTTGAATCATTGATTCTTTGTACTGTCTTCTTAGTCTCCATCACATTAATTTCTGCTCTCATCTTTTTTTTTATTTTAAAATGATAAAAGAATAAAAACGATGATACAGGATTTCAAAACAAAATGGTAGGAGATTAACAATGGTAGATATGTTGTATGTTGTTATCTTCGAAGTAGTTGTTCAGATTATAAGACACATGCATGAAAAAAGTGATCAAATGATGAAAGCACAAACCATTCTTTCTGATGAACAGACACTAGGAGTGCCATTATTTAAAAAAAAATATATATATATATATATTCCCTTCTTTTTTTTCTCCTTTCCTTTACCCAGTTGTTCCTTGCTTCTGAGCAGTTTCTTTCACTTTCATTTTCACACTATCTATTGTGAATTTTGGATCTTATTTACTCTTTCAGTTTTTTACACTAAGCAGACAATATGCTGTTTACACATGAGTCTGATTTATTTCACTTATGAGTATGATCTCAAATTGCATCCATTTACCTACAAAAGCCTCAAGTTTATCCTTCTTTATAGCTGAGTAGTATTCCATTATACAAAAATACCACATTTTTTTTTTAGCTCTTTCATGATTGATGGACATTTGGGTTGTTTCCAAGATTTAGTTATTACAAATTATGCTGGTATAAACATGGGTGCATAGATATCACTGTGGTACAATGTTTTCAATTCTTCTGGAAAAATACCCAGAAAGGGAATAACTGGGTCAAATGGGACCTCCAATCCTAGTTTTTGAAGACTCTCCATACTGATTTCCACAGTGGTTGTACCAGTCTACACTTGCATCAATAGTGGAGAAGGGTTCCTTTTTCCCCACAGCCCCTCCAGCATTTGATATTGGTTGATTTCTTGATGATAGCCACTCTTTCTGGAGTGAGATAGAATCTCAGTGTTGTTTTAACTTGCGTCACTCAAATGACTGGTGATATTGAATCTTTTTTTTCATGTATTTATTTATCATTTGTATTTCTTCATCTGAGAAGTGCGTATTCATCTCAGATGCCCATTTTTGGATTGGGTCTTTGAATGGAGGGGGTCCTGATTTTTTTCAGTTCTTTATATATTTTAGATAGAAATACTTTGTCTGAGGGACAGTTGGCTAAAATTTTTTCCCATTCTGTGGGTTTTCTTTTCACTTTGTTGGTGATTTCTTTTGATGTACAAAAACTTTTTAATAAGGTAAGATCTCAGTTGTTGATTCTTTGAAGTACTTTCGGTGCAGTTTGCATTTTGTTCATGAACTCTCTGCCTGCCTCTATGTCTTCAAGATTTCTATCTACCTTGTTAGTGTTTCTGTTTTAATATTTAGATCTTTGATCCATTTTGACTAGAGTGCATGGTGATAGACATATATCTAGTTTTAGATTTCAGCATGTGGAAAGTCAATTTTTCCACCACCATTTATCAAAGTCATGACTTCACACTTGCCAGGCAGGCACTGTGCTGCTGAGCTATATCCCCAACCTCCAGCATGATTTATTAAAGAGGCTATCTTTATTCCAGTGAACATGTTTAGGTCCTTTGTCAAAGATAAGGTGACTGAGTTTGGTTTTAGTTGTGTCTGCATCTTGTAACCTGTTCCACTGATCTTCTGTTGTTGTTTTGCCAGTACCTTGCTGATCATATTTTATTATTTTATTATTTATTTTAAAGAGAAAGAAGAAATAACAGAAAAATCAAGAAGTAAACAAATCAGAAAAACAACAAAAGCAAAATGACAACAACAACAAAGGACAACAATAGCTATATAGGTTTCAAAACAAGATGATAGGAATTTAACAATGGTTGTTATATTGCATATTGTTATCTTCAAACTAGTTGCTTATATTATGAGATACAGGAATAAAACAAAACAGTAAAATGGAACAAAATGTTGGATTTCAAAAACAAGACAGAAGGAAATCCCCCATAGTTGCTATAATGCATAATGTTATCCTCCAAAAAGATGCTCAGACTAACAGCTTTAGGGCTGCAAAGTCAATCAAGAAATACTAGTATTGAGTTATTTTTTAATTCAGTTGCTATCATCTCAGCCTGACTTCCTCCAACCAACCCATTGCTTGTAGGTTGAAGGGGTAGCAAAGTGTGGGGGTATGTGTGGGGTCTATGCTCTTATCTCCCAGTCTGCCCACCAGCCTGCTCACAGGAAGGCATAGCTTGGCTTCTTGATTCTCTTTCTATTCCTTATGGTGGCTGCCCCTGGCTCACAGGAAAGCATGGTTTGGTTTCTTGATTCTCTTCTCACTCCCCATGGCAGCTGCTCCTGGCTCATGGGAAGGTGTAGATTAGCTTCTTGATTCTCTTTCCATTCTCCTACCATGCTGATTTTATCACAGTAGCTTTATAGTATAATTTCAAGTCAGGGATTGTGATGCCTCCTGCCTTGCCTTTGTTGCCCAGGATTGCCTTTGCTATTCTAGGTCACTTCTGTTTCCAAATGCATTTTAAAAATGTTTTCTCTAGATCTGTGAGGTATGCTGATGGCATTTTGATTGAAATTGCATTAAATCAGTATAATAGTTTTGGGAGTATGGCCATTTTCACAGTGTTGGTTCTTCATATCCATGAGCAATGGATATTTTTCCATTTTCTGATGTCCTCTTCAATTTCTTTTTTCAGAATATTGCAACTTTCAGTGTATAGATCTTTTATTTCCTTTGTTAGATTGATTCCTAAGTATTTTATTTTTTTGGATGCTATTGTAAAGGGTGTAGTTTCTCTCATTTCTCTCTCAGTGAATTTGTTTATGTACAGGAATGCTGTTGATTTTTGAGTGTTAACTTTGTATCAACTTATGCTGCTGAATTTACTTATTGACTCTAGTAGTCTTCTGGTAGAGTTTTTGGGGTCTTCTATTAGAGTATCATGTCATCTGCAAATAATGATAATTTGAATTCTACCTTTCCCATCCTTATTTCTTTTATTTCTCTTTGTTGTCTAATTGCTTTCGCTAACATTTCCAGAACTATATGGAATCAGAGTGGTGATAGTGGACATCTTTGTCTGGTTCCTGATTTTAGAGTGAAAGTTTTCAGTTCTTGTCCATTTAATATGATGTTGGCTGTTGTTTTGTCATAGATGGCTTTTATCAGATTGAGGTAAAGACCCACTATTCTGATTTTCTGTAGGCTTTTTATCATAAACAAGTGTTGTACTTTATGAAAAGCTTTTTCCACATCTATTGAGATGATCATGTGATTTTTGTCTTTGACTCTGTTGATGTGCTGTATTGTGTTTATTGAATTGTGTATGTTAAACTATTCCTGCATTCCTGGGATGAATCCTACTTGGTCATGGTTTATAATCTTCATGATGATTTGTTGCATTGTGTTTGCTAGTATTTTACTTGAGGATCTTTACATCTATGTTCATTAGCAAGATTGACCTGTAGTTCTCCTTTTTGGTTAGGTCTTTCTCTGGTTTTGGTATCAGAGTAATACTTGCCTCCAGGAACGAGTTAGGGAGAACTGCTTTCCTTTCAATTTCATTAAAGAGTTTGAGGAGTATCGGCATTAAATCTTCCCTAAATTTCTTGTAGAACTCAGCCATCAATCCATCAGCACCTAGGCTTTTCTTTGTTGGTAAGTTTTTAATTATATTTTCAATTTCATTAATTGATATTGGGTTATTCAAAATTTTTATATCTTCTTGATTCAGCTTTGGTAATTCATACATCTGTAGGAATCTGTCCATTTCTTCTGTTTTCCAGTCTATGTGAATAAAGATTTTCGAAGTAGGTATTTATGATCTGAATTTCCACAGGATCTATAGTGATTTCATCTTTTGCATTCCTCATTGTATGAATTTGAGTTTTTTCTTTCCTTTTCTTGATAAAGTTGGCTAGGGATTTATAAATTTTGTTTATTCTTTCAAAGAATCAGCTCTTCAATTCATTAATTCTTTGTATTGTCTTCTTAGTCTGAATTGCATTAATTTTTGCTCTGATCTTTATAATTTCCTTCCTTCTTGAGCTTTGTTCTTAACTTACTCTTCTTTTTTCTAGAAGCTTGAGGTACAGAATTAGATTGTTTATTTATGCTCATTCTATTTTCCTGATGTGAGAATTCACCACTATAAATTTCCCTCTTAGGACTGCTTTCATTGTGTACCCCAGGTTCCAGTAAGTTGTATTTGCACTTTCATTTGATTTTAGATATTGTTTAATTTCTTCTTTAATTTCATCTGTGGCCCATTGATTGTTCCAGAGACTGGTTTCTACGTGTTCGTGGAGTTTTTATGGTTGTCTTGCCATTAATTTCCAATTTCATTGCACTATTGTTGGATAATATGCATGGGATAATTTCAATTCCTTCGCGTTTACTTAAGTGTGTTCTATGGGCTACTATATGGTCTATTTTAGAGAACATCCCATGTGCAGCTGAGAACATGTATTCTGATATGGTTGGGTAGAACACTCTGTAAATGTCTACTAAGTCCATTTATTCTCAGGTTTGGTTCAGTTCTGTTATTTCTTTGCTGATTTTTAATCTAGTTGATCTATCTTTTTGTGCCAATGGGATATTAAGTTCCCCCATTACAATTGTGTTATTGCATCTTTGATTTTTCATGTCTATTATTATTTGTCTTATATAGTTCAGTGCTCCCTTTTTTGGTGCATATATATTTATGATTGTTATCTTTTTCTCCTGAGTTTTTCCCATAACGAGTATGTAGTGACCTTTATCTCTTTTGATCATTCTTGGCTTGAAGTTCACATTGTTTACAAACAGAATAGCTACCCCTGCTTTTTTCTGGGTTCCTGTTGCATGGAGTATTGTTTTCCATCCTTTGACTTTTAGTCTGTGCATTTCTTTTTGAGTTAAATGTGTTTTTGGTATACAGCATATTGTTGAATTTTGTTTCTTGATCTATTCTGCCAGTCTATTTCTTTTGATTAATGAATTGAGGCCATTTACATTGATGGTTATAACTGATATTTATTGTCTTATCTTTGTTATGTTATTTTCCTACTGTCATTTCCCTATTTGTCCCTTCTGTTTAATTTCTTGCCCTGCTTGGTGGTTTCTTTTTGTTGTTGTTCTTGGAATTGTGTTCATTTGTATCTCTATCTAGAATATCTTTCAGTACTCTTTCTAGCGTTGGTTTGGCAGACATGAATTTCTTCAGTTGTTCTTTGTTGTAGAAGTATCTTATTTCTACATTAATATTGAAAGATAGTTTTGTAGATTACATCAATATGAGTTGGAAATTTTTTCTTTCAGGACTTGAAATACTTTATTCCAAACTCTTCTTGACTTGAGGGTTTGTTTTGAGAAGTCAGCCACAATTCTGATGGGCTTTCTTGGATAACTGGTCTGTTTCTCCAACAGTTTTTAATATTCTATTTTTCTGTCAAATTTCTGAGATCTTGATTATTATATGTCTAGGCATAGATTTATTTTGGTTAAAGCTCTTTGGAGCTCTATACACCTCACTTATCTGTATGTCAGGTTCTGTTCCCATGCTTGAGAAATTTTCCACTATTAGTTTTGCCAATAGTTTTTTGTATGTCATTTGCACTGACTTCTTTTTCTTTGACACTTATCAGTTATATAGTGTTTTTTGCTTGCATTGTCTTTGAGCTGTTGAATTGCTATTTCATGGTGTCTTGCTTTTGTTTTTCTTTTTTTAAGAGATCTTTCCTTTCATGATCACTAGCCACGATCCTGTTTTGTTCCTCAGTTTTGTTCAAGTGGTTTTGCCATCTTTCAATGGATTTTTAAATTTTCTGAATATCTCTTTGAATCTCTTTCATGCATTCCATTTTAAACCTATATTTTTCATTCAAGGTTTCCACCATTTTCCTGTGCTTCTGTATTTTTTCATCTATGTCTTCTCTAGCTATGCTGAGCAATTCCTTCATTTAAGACTGTCATTTCTTTTTTTACATGAGAGATTGTTTCTGATCTGATTTCCTCTATGGCCTCATGGATTTGTTTCTTTACTTCACTTGCTGTGTTTTCAGAAATTTCAGGTGTGTGTCTCCCAATGTATTCTATGTCAATGTCTCCTGTATTTGTTCTGGATAAGCTGGAGGTCTGACATTGCATCTTGCTTTTTCAATTTGTCATTTTCACCTTTTGGTTCATATTTTGGTCTTTTCAATCTTGCTAGTCTTGCCTGTCCATCGTGTGTATCTTAGTCAGTGGCCTACTGTGTGTCTGGTGTTCACCCAATTGCTGGATCCCACAGTGTAGGAGAGGACAAGTCACCCAAATTCCTCCTGTAGGGCCAATTGAGTGAGTCCTGGATTTTTCCTGGGCTGACTAGCCTAGTAGTACTAATGTGAACCAGTGCTTAGCTTGTATTGTTACCGTGGCTTCAGACTTCCAGGCCACCAGACCTACCTGTCCATGGTATGCACCCCAGCTAAGGCCCAACTGTGTCACAGGGGGTCTTGCAGGCCCACTCAGGTTCTTCCAGGTGGGGGGAGCCCTCACTGGTGCTCTCAGAGCCCTGCCGGGGGTCCTCTGGGTGGAGGGAGTGCTCACCCATGCTCTTGCTTGCCCTCCAGGTCTTCTGAGTGGGGGAAAGGCTCACCTGGACTCTCATTGGCTGCTGAGCTCCTCCGGTCAGGAGAGGGGTTGCTGAGGCTCCTGCTGGCCCACCCAGCTCCTCTGCATGGGGAAAGGGATGCTCTACTCTCATCTTTATCCTTTCCTCCCTCATATGAGGTTTGGGCTTGACTTGCTCTTCTTTTTCTAGATGTTTCAGGTTTAACATTAGGTTGTTTATTTAAGCTTACTCTGTTTTTTGTTTTTGTGGAGATTCACTACTGTAAGTTTCCCTCATAGGACTGCTTTCATTGTGCCCCATAAGTTCTAGAGTGTCATATTGCCATTATCATTTAATTATAGAAACTCTTTAATTTCTCCTTTAATTTCAAACGTGTTCATACAGGTCTTTTTAAAGTTTTGTGTTTTTTTTTTTTTGCTATTGATTTACAGTTTCACTGTAGTATGATTTGTTAATATTCATGGGATAATTTCAATTCTTTTGCACTTACTTAAGTGTGTTCTATTGGTAGTATGTAGTCTATTTTGGAGAACATCCTATGTGCAGCTGAGAACAATGTGTATTCTGATATTGTGGGTTGGGACACTCTGTAGGCACATACTGAGTCTATTTATCTAATATTTGATTTAGTTTTGCTATTCCTTTGTTGATTTTTTTATCTACCTGATCTGTCTGTGACAGTGCCGTATTGAGGTCCCTCATTACAATCATATTAATGCTTACTTTATTTTTCATGCCCATTAATATTTATTTTATATAGTTACATGTGATGGTATTTGGTACATATACATATTTATGATTTCATCTCTTTTCTTCACAAATACATAGTGACCTAATTTGTCTTTCTTGATCAGTCTTTTCTTGAAATCCATTTTGTCTGCAAATTGAATAGCTACTGTTGTTTTTTTCTGGGTTCCTGTTGCATGGAGTATTGTTTTCCATCCTTTGACTTTCAGTCTATGAATCTATTTTGAGTTAAATGTGTTTCTTGTATGCAGCATATTGTTGGATCTTGTTTCTTGACCTATTTTGCTAGTCTGTTTCTTTCTATTGGTGAATTGAGACCATTAACATTGATCATTATAACTAATAGGTATTAATTTATCTTTGTCATATAATTTTCCTGTTTTTGCTTCCCTTTCTTTCCCTTCTGTTTAACTGCTTGACTTCCCTGGTGGATTCATTCTATTGGAGTTCCTGAAATCGTAGTTTACTTTACTTCTTTCTAGAATGTTCTTCAGAACATTTTGGAGGGCTGGTTTGGTGGTCATGAATTTCTTCATGTGTTCTTTGTCATGGAAGTATCTTATTTCTCCCTCAGTTTTGAAAGATAGTTTTGCAGGATACATCAGTCTGGGTTGGAGTTTTGTTTGTTTGGTTGGTTTTTTTGTTTTTTGTTGTTGTTCTTTTGTTTTGTTTTTTGTACCAGGGATTGAACTCACAACCTCATGCTTGCCAGTCAGGCGCTTGTGCTGCTGAGCTATATCCCTGGTACAAAGGAGATTGCTTTCTTTTAGGGCTTCAAATATTTCTCTCTAAGCTCTCCTTGACTAGAGGGTTTGTGTTGAGAAGTCTGCTGTGATTCTGATGGGTTTTCCTTTGTAGGTTAGTTGCTTCTTTTCTCTAACAGGTCTTAATATTCTGTTTCTATGTTGAATTTCTGGAACTTTGACTACTATATGCCTTGGTGAAGTCTGCTCATGGCTAATTGGAGTTCTACATCCTTCACTTATCTGTATGTCAAATTGTTTTTCTATGTGTGGGGAGTATTCTGCCATTACTTCTGTGAACAGGTTTTTTTATGATATTTGCACTAGCTCCTGCTTTTTCACGACCTCTAATCAATCTTATATTATTCTTCTTTGCATCATCTAGCAGCTGTTGGATTGATTTTTTCATGGTATCTTGCTTGTTTTTAAGAAAACTTTCTTTTCATGATCGCTAACCACAAACCTGTCCTCTAGATCTGATATTCTGTACTCACATTGATTGATCCTGCTGCATGTATTTTCAATAGAATTTTTAATCTCTTTGATATATATTTGAATCTGTTACACAGATTCCATTTCTCTTGTTTGTTGGGTGTTCATAATTTCCATTATTTTCCTAAGTTCCTCTTTTTTTTTTAATTGCAGCCACTCTAAATTCACTATGTCCTTCAGTATCATCATCATCTCTTTAGTTGTCCAAGAAATTGTTTCTAATTTGACTTTTTCCTAGAGCCTCATTCATCATCTTTGTTACTTCCACTGTTACAATTTCAGAGAGTTCAGGTCAGTGGTTATTGAGTTCTTCCCCTCACTGCCTTCTGTGTTTGCATTGGGTGATCTGGAAGTCTGGGGTTGCCTCTTGCTTCTGTATCTTCTCATTTTTCTGTTTCTTTTTTCTTTTAGTTTAGTTTATGTGCTGATGCTTGTAAATTGCTCATGACAGATAACTTTATTGCTAGATTGAGAACTCCTTAGGAAACAACTACTTTTTAGAGATGTTGTATCAGTCAGTGTTTTACTAGAGAAAGACTTATAACACAAGACATACAAATGTATAAGAAATCACAAGATTGGTTTACAATGGTCAGCCATGGAGTTGGATGAGGAAGTGTTCAGACAGTGTCTGAACATTGGAGAGAGAAGGTTTCAGTCTAAGGTCTGGAGTTCACTGCAGTGTCTCACACAAGTCTGTATCAGGAAGCCCACAGGTCTATGATGGACAGTTGAAGAGTCTATAGCAGGAAGGCTGAAGGATCCAAGGCAGAAGTGAAAAAGACTGCACTTGAAGTCAAGAGATGACAGCCAAACTGAAGGCGAAGACTGGAGTTCTTCCAAAGAACAGAAGAAGATCCGTCCTTCCTCATTTCCCGTTCATATCCTCCAGTTGATGAGCCACCCCAGGGGAGGTCCTCTGCACCCTAGGGTATAGAATTACTGAGCTAACTTAGTTAAGCTTCTAAATTTCTCAAGTTGACACAATCAATCAGCCATTACAGATGTCTTCTAGGTGTAGCTGGCTTTTAGTTTTACAGTCTGTTGTAAGATCTTACCTCTTTGATTTGCTAGGTATGAGAAGTTGCTGTCTATTTGACCTAGCCCCTGGTTCTTTGGTACTGTCCTGTAGTGTTGTTTATGACTCTCAGGCAATCTCAGTCTTCTCATAAGCTCCAGTTCTCACTTGAGAACCTTACTGGGTCCCAGGGACCCATTTCCCTCCTTCTTCTCTTCCCCACATTGCTATCTTCCAGTCTCTGGACTCCATATCTCAAAGAGATTGATTTGCTCCTGTTCATCACTTTGCGATGTCCCCAGAAGTCTAGGTACTTCTGTAAGGGAAAGAAGGCATTATTAATGAAACTCACCAGAACAACATGATCTATAAGAGAATAAAAAATAGGAAAGTAAGTTTAAAGTTAGAAGTGTACTATAATACAAAGTATTAATCATAAATCTAGCTATAATTCATGGAATACTTAATATATTTCAGGCATTGCATGGAGTATCCTGAATACATAATCTTAAATCTTCAAAATATCTTGTTGAGGAAAGAGGAGTTAACCATTAGAGACAAGGAAAGAGAGTCAGAGAGGTTAAGAGACTTACCCAAAGTCACAGAGCCTGGTAAATGTCCAAACAAGTGCTCATACCAAGGCCTGTTTGACCCCCAAGCCTCCACCAACTGTTTTTCTTGATATATTTTCTTGCTTTCATTCTTTACTAAAGTCTCTGCTTGGACACAGAACATTAGTAGTCAATAAATAAATAAATATCTATTGCCTGCTTACTGTATGATGGGTCACAAACAGTTCTAAGCTTATCACATGTACTAACCCATTTACTCTTTATTATCATATACGCCAGTGCTATTATTACATCTATTTTATAGATGGGGATATTGAGGCATGGAGGGGTTAATCAACTTGTATGAATATGAAAGTGACTGAGTTCAAATTCAGACCAAGGTAGTAAAGTGATTAAATTATTTAGAAGATAAATAAATTATCTGAAAGTGCCCAGAAGCTTTCTGATTTTTTTATTAATATAATGCATAATGTACCCTTTTCTCAGCAGGTGGAGTTTACACAGAGATTAATGAATAATATACCTTTATGTTCTGAAGCCTTGTCAAAACTGTTTCTATTTTGAGACTATTTTGTCTATCATGAAGCTCAAGAATAAGCCACATTTATGAGCAAGTATATATGTGTAACTAGGTAAAAATTACTTTCCTGAAGATCCTTATAAATCTGTAGTCACAGAAATTCTAAAATTGACAAAATATCTTCTTTTTATTTTGATCCCAAGTTCCAAAGCTATACAAATAGAGGTTTTTTCTTATTAATTTTACAAAAGAGTTTAAGACTTGGTGGCTTGTTGAAACAAATCTTTTTAGCAAGATTAATTTTAAAGTTAGACATTATAAGTATCAAATTAAGCTGTCAGGCGGTGAAGTGATACAGAGAAAGATGTGTTACGACACCCCCTCCTCCCCTACCTCTGTGAGACTGGTAAGTCTGAAGGGGAACACCAGAGGCCAAGAATCACATTTGAGTAATTCCTTTCTAGTTATGTCAGATTTCTAGCATGCTATTAGCGACACATGTGTCATCGTTACCATCAACCAACATATCATTGCTGTTTCAAACTGTTACGAGAGCTGTTGACACAGAATATTGTGTCTGTCGACAGCTCCAATTAGCTGGCGTGTCTGACTGGTGACAGCACGGTCTACTTTTGTTTATGGGGATGTTGGGAGCTGTATCTCAGTCTCCCAACCTGCAGCAGCAGACAGATGGATAGAGCTATATAATCATCAACGGAAGCGTGTGATATTCTGTCTTCAAAAACCATCATGTGGAGCAGAACCAACGGCCTTTTGTCTGCTTTGAGAAATGACTGCAAGATCCCTCCCATCTGTCAACTTAGGAGGGTGAGTATGTATAAAAAGCATCACATATACATACGTGCAGGACACCCTAAACCGGGATATGCTGAGGAAATACAAGAAACATTTTTAAAAGCCAATGTGATGTTTGTCTTATGGCAGTACTAGAGATATTTGGCCTCAGTGTGGTTTGTAGAAATCTTTTACCCAAAATTTCTAAAAAAAAAAAAAATAAATAATCAATGTTTTGCTATTGTTTACATAATACTAGTAAAATTGTTAAAGTACGTTTTGTAACATTTGACATTCTCTGTGTCTGACTTGTATTTTGACACTTGATGGCTTGAAATTCTCTATGGTACATCATTTATTCACTAATTCTCTTCCTTTTATCATTAGATAATATGTGAGAGATGATGGTCACAGGAAAGAAAAACACCTTAATGGTTTTAGCCCAAGATGTATGTAGTTCAGAGCACATGACTCATAATTCCATTTTTCCAATAGAAGGAGATGAAGTACAATGATTGAGAATGATGCAAGTTTAGCACTAGAGTTATATTGTTAAACTTTTTTAATTTTTTTGTGAAACGACTCAAAAAGAAGCACTACCTATCTGGAAACCACTAAGTTCAACAACTTACAACAACTCCCGTTTTAGCTCAAACGGTACTTTCCTGAAAACATCCTCCCCAAACCATTTTGACACTCATAGTATTATTATTTTCCTTCCCATCCTTTATCGCAGTTTGCAATGTCTGTTTGTGTAATTATTCCTCATTGAGTCCCATGACAGCAAAGCGTAGGTCAGTGTGGCTCACCATCCACTCTCTGGTGCCCAGTACGGTGTCTGGCATACAGCTGTGTGTGGGGAACCACAGAGATGACTCTCCTTGAAAAGAAGAGCAACTACCTCCATTTTGGATGAACTTGGCCCTAACTCCATGTATTGATATGTACAGAGCTGGCTAGG
>RJWT010024196.1:0-16562 GCA_004365215.1 Cuniculus paca | reverse complement strand
CACATGGTACATTCTCTAGAATAGACCATACATTAGCCCATAGAACATGCTTAAGTAAATGCAAAGGAATCAAAATTGTCCCATGCATACTATCTGATCACAGTGCCATCAAACTGGAAATTAATGACAAGAGAAACTGCAAAAACTCTGTAAACACATGGAAATTAAATAATACACTCCTGAACAATCAGTGGGTAACAGAGGAAATCAAAGAAGAAATTAAACAATATCTACAAGCAAATGAAAATACAAATACAACTTACTGGAATTTGTGGGATGCAAGGAAAGCAGTCCTTAGAAGGAAATTTATTGTGGTGAATGCCCACATCAGGAAAATGGAATGAACACAAATGAACAAACTGATGCTACACCTCAAACATCTAGAAAAAGAAGAGCAAGTCAAACCCAACGCCAAAAGAAGGGAGGAAATTATTAAGATCAGAGCAGAAATTAATGCAATTGAGACTAAAAAAACAATACAAAGAATCAATGAATCAAAGAGTTGGTTCTTTGAAAGAATAAATAAAATTGATAAGCCCCTAGCCAACCTTACTAAAAAAGAAAAGAAAAAACTCAAATCCATGCAATAAGGAATGAAAAGGGTGAAATCACTACAGACTCTGTGGAAATACAGAAGATCATCAATACCTACTTTGAAAATCTTACTCTCATAGGTTCAATAACACAGAAGAAATGGACAGATTTCTAAAAACATATCAATTACTAAAGCTGGGTCCAGAAGATGTAAAACTACTGAATAACCCAATTTCAGCTAATGAAATTGAAAAAGCAATTAGAACCTTACCAACCAAGAAAAGTCCAGGTCCTGATGAATTCACAGCTGAATTCTACAAGAAATTCAAGGAAGACTTAATGCCAACACTCCTCAAACTCTTCAATGAAATTGAAATGGAAGGAAGTCTCCCTAAATCATTCCTGGAAGCAATACCCTAATACCCTAATACCACAACCAGAGAAAGACTCAACCAAAAAAGAGAACTACAGGCCAATCTCCCTAATGAACATTGATGCAAAAATCCTCAATAAAATACTGGTAAACAGAATGCAGCAAGTCATCAAGAAGATTATACACCCTGACCAAGTGGGATTAATCCCAGGAATGCATGGATGGTTCAACATATGCAAATCAATAAATGTAATACACCACATCAATAGAGCAAATGATAAGAACCACATGGTCATTTCAATAGATGCAGAAAAAACTTTTGATAAAGTCCAACACTCATTCATGATAACAACCCTATGGAAAATCAGAATACATGGTCTTTACCTCAATCTGATAAAAGCCATGTATGACAAACCAACAGCCAGTATCACATTAAATGGTCAAAAACTGAAAGCTTTCACTCTAAAATTGGGAACAAGACGAGGACATCCATTAACACCACTCCTATTCAATATAGTGCTGGAAACATTAGCCAGAGCAATTAGACAAGAGACATAAATAAAAGGAATAAGAATAGGAAAGGAAGAAGTTAAAATATCACTATTTGCAGATGACATGATACTCTATGTAGAAGACCCTCAAAACTCCATTGAAAGACTTCTAGATGTCATAATCAAATTTAGTAATGTAGCTGGATACAAAGTCAATACTTGAAAATCAATAGCATTCCTGTACACAAATGACAAACTCATTGAGAGAGAAATAAGAGAAACCACACCCTTCACAATAGCATCCAAAAAAATGAAATACTTAGGAATCAACCTAACAAAGGAAGCAAAAGATCTATTCAATGAAAATTACAGTACTCTGAAAAAAGAAATTGAAGAGGATCTCAGAAAATGGAAAGACATTCCATGTTCAGTGATAGGAAGAACAAACATTGTGAAAATGGTCATTCTCCCAAAATTGTTATACATATTTAATGCAATTCCCATCAAAATACCATTAGCATACCTCAGAGATCTAGAGAAATCATTCTTAAAATTCATCTGGAATCAGAAGAGACCTAGAATAGCAAAGGCACTTCTGGGCAGCAAGGGCAGGACAGGAGGCATCACAATTCCAGACTTGAAATTATACTACAAAGCTACTGTAATAAAATCAGCATGGTATTGGAATCAAAACAGACCTGAGGATCAATGGAATAGATTAGAAGATACACCCCCAAATACAAACACACTCAGCCACCTTATCTTTGACAAAGGGGCCAAACATATTCACTGGAAGAAAGATAGCCTCTTTAATAAATGGTGCTGGAAAAACTGGCTTTCCATACACTGAAAACTAAAACTAGACCCAAGCCTATCACCATGCACTAAACTAAAGTCAAAATGGATCAAAGATCTAAATATTAAAACAGAAACACTAAATCTTCTGAAAATAGGTAGAAATCATGAAGACATAGGGGTAGGTGGAGAATTCATGAACAAAAGTCAAACTGCATGGGAAACACTTCCCAGAATCAACAACTGGGATCTTGTCTTATTAAAAAGTTTTTGCATGTCAAAAGAATCTCCAATAGAGTGAAAAGAAAACCCACTAATTGGGAAAAAATCTTAGTCAACTGTCCTTCAGACAAAGGTCTTCTATCTGGAACATATAAAGAATTAAAAAAAAATCAGGCCCTCAAAATTCAAAGACCCAATCCAAAAATGGACATCTGAGATGAAAACACACTTCTCAGCTGAACAAATACGAATGGCAAGTAAATACATGAAAAAATGTTCAGCATTATTGGTCATTAGAGAAATACAAATTAAAACAACCCTGAGATTTCATCTAACTCCAGAAAAAATGGCCAGGATCAAGAAAACAACCAATAACAAATGTTAGAGAGGCTGTGGAGAAAAAGGAACTCTTCTTCACTGTTGGTGGGAGTGTTGACTGGCGCAGCCACTGTGGAAATAAGTCTAGAGGTTCCTCAAAAAGCTAGGATTGGAAGTCCCATTTGACCCAGCTATTCCGCTTCTGGGCATATTCCCAGAAGAAGTGAAATCATCATACCACAGTGATATATGTGCACCCATGTTTATAGCAGCACAATTTGTAATAGACAAATCTTGGAAACAAACCAAATGCCCATCAACTGAGGAATGGATAAAAAAGATGTGGTCCTTTTATACAATGGAGTACTATTCAGCTATAAAGAAGGATCACATTGAGGCTTTTATAGGTAAATGGATGCAACTTGAGACCATACTCATAAATGAAATAAATCAAACTCACATGTATAAACACCATATCGTCTCACTAGTGTAAAAAACTGAAAGACTCAATAAGATACGAAATCCCTGATAAATATGGGGAAAGGGTAAGAAACTTCTAAAGGATAAAACAATTCAGAGAAAAGGAGAAAAGAAGGAAGGGAAAAGAAAAGATACAAATTAGTATATATATATATATATATATATATACATATATATATACACACACACACTTAAGATAGATAAGATGATTGTACTACTAATTTTATTAGTTCTTAGAAAAAAGCAGTTAACATTCATAGGACCAGGCCAATTCTGTATGCCTATACCTGGTAAACTGAGCTACTCTGGAAGACAACTATACGAAATAACAATCTTTGGCATCTTCCCATCACCTAGCTTAGAAAGGCTATATTGTTATTGTTTTGGGTTCTTTATTACTGTTATTTATCTGTATTGTTTTTTGTTTTTCTTGTACTTTGTTCTGCTATTGCCTCTAGCACAGAAAGGATAGATGTAGAAGTATATGCTCACACATGCTTAGAACAACTTCTAAGGAGTTTACAAGAGCAGATTTTATTAAATGTCAAAATATGAACAGCTACATTGAAGAAAATGAGACATTATGGCAACCATAGCTGATTTCATATCTTCAGGTTCTAAAGTCCAATAATGCTTTTATTGTTTGATTTGGTTTAAGTCTGTTTTCTACTACTTGATTGCAATATGTGAGAAGATATGAACAGCTTTTTGAAGAAAACAAAGGACATGAAGGTAGCCATTGTTGATTTCTTATTGTCTGATTTGAAGGTCTGTAATGCTTTCATTCTTTTGTTTTAGCTGGTTTTATATTATTTTGTTTTGTTTTGCTTGAGTTTATTGTGTGTGAATGTATGGACAACCATTTCAAAGAAAACAAGAAACACTAGGGTAGCCATTGTTAATTTCCTGTTGTTATGTTTTGAAGACCTGTATTGCTCGCATTGTTCTGTTCTGATCTGCTTTGTTGTGTTTTACTGTTTTTTTATTCTCTTTAAAAAAAAAAAAAACAACCAAAATGAGTTATTGACTCACCTAAATGACATTGTAACTTCCAGCCAAAAGATAATCTTTACATTTTCTGAGCTTATTAATTTCTTTTTCTTTAAGGCATCTTCCTTGTCTTGACATTAATAACAGCAAATTGAAATGTTTTCCCAAAAACACAGTATTTAAAAATATAAACATCCAGCCAACATTAAAAACAGTTAAGCATTCTCTATGAGTCTTACTTAAAATAATCTAATAATTTTAAATAATCTAGTACTTTTAGTACTTCATATCTAATTTCATATTTCATAAAATATATAAATTATACTGATTATTTGAAAGTCTTCTTCAAGTATAAAAATTTAAAAACATTTAGAAGGAAATGTAGCACTGTTTGAGAAAGGTGCTTATGGGAAAAATTTCCTTTCTTCAATTTTCTATTTTAACCAAAGACATATACACAAATAGTAATATATTTTCTAATGAAAAACATCAGTTCCAAATCTCATTTTTACCCACACTCCTAGAGACACTATTTTTAACTTCTTTATTATATCCCCTGATATTTACATTAACATTTCTAAATAGCACACTTTTTCTGTGATTTCTCAATTTATCAATTTTAGGCCTTGTAACAGACTATTATAGTAGATCAAAGTTTTGTTCTCTTATATTATTGTTAGTTTTCCCTCCTCTCCTCATCTCCCAATAAATATAAAACAAAAATTTCTTTAATCTGTAATCAGCATTTACAATGTTCTGATTATACAAATATTACTCAGTTCTGAACCGAGACTGCATTTCTGCGATCACTCAACAAGAATACAAGGATCCACGTCTTTGTGTTGGACACCATTCTAGGCTCTTCAGACAATTGGAGGACAAAACAAAACCCCAGAGGTCCGACAGCTTAAATTCTAGTGAGGGAAAAAGTCAACAATTTAAGGCAAATATAATGACTAACTATTCTTGTTTTTCAGGATATAGAATGAGCACTGGAGAATCACTTGAGAAATCACAGATATCAGTGCCAATGCATGACCAGGTCCAGGTGGGATTGGGTAGCAGAATGCTTTCAGATGCGGAGAAGTTAGGCCTCTTTGAGGTAACTTGTGAACAAGGAATTGAAGACGTCGTTTTAGTTGGGGCTCTCTAGTGGAACAGAATCAATAGAAAATATACATGTAATTATGCAAAGGGATATATCAGGTAGCTTGCAGGATGAGAGTCGGAAGTTTCCACAGGGGCTGTCTGTGGAGTCAGAAGTAGAAGAACCCACAGTGGTCGTCTGCACAACTGCAGGATCCAGTAGCAGATAAAGGTCAAAGGCCTGAAAGCTCACCACAGTCTCCAGCGCTGGTCTGCACTGCTGACAGAACCGGAGACTGATGTCCATAGGCAATGGCGAGGACTGGAGCTCTTCCGGTGCAGAACACTTGCCTCTTTCTTTCTCTTTATTACATCCAGGCTATAAACTACTCACATCTGGGATGGGTCTTCCTTCCTTGTTTTGCTGGCCTACATGTCAGTCACCCTCAAACACACCTAGAAATTTACAACTGTGCTAGGCAGTTATTACTCAAGTCAAATTGACATATTGCAATTAACAATCACAGAAGTTAGTAAGTGAGGTAGGTAATTATGGGGCAGTGTGGCTTGAACTGCTTGGACATGTAAGGACCTCAGAGAAGGATGTTCTGTGTCTTCAAGCACTTGCAAGAAGGCTATGATTGCCATCCAGAGTGAGCATGGGGCAGTGTGGCAAGCAAGGGCAGGAGGCCACTTTGTATGCCACTTATAGGTCTTACAAGGACATTTTTTTTGCTGAGATGTGCTGATAGGTCTTCTTTTAGCTTCCAACAAAAATCATTTCATAGGTGGTGATCTTAGCTACCACTTGAGAGGCTGAAGTAGAGCATAAGTTTGAGGTCAACTTAGCAAGATTCTGTCTCAAAATAAGATAAAAAGGGCTGGGTATGTAGCTCATTGGCTGAGTGCTTGATGCGCAAGGCTCTGGGTTTGACCACCATAACCAAACCTAAAAAAAGAAAGAAGGAAAGAAAAAAAGAAAAATTCATTTCATTTCAAGCCAATGCTTAATTTACCTTTTATCTAATAGATTAAAACTGCACAAGATATTAAGTGGGTCCGATGGACAGTGCATAAATAGTATATTTACAAGTAAGCAGAGACTCAAAGTTTGCGTTACAACACATGCACGGTCATTGGCTCAGGTGGATGGGAATAGCTGAACCCTTCCACCATGCGTGCCTTTCTGTACTTTCATTGTTGACCCCCTTACTATTTTCCATAGGGGCCCAGTCTCCAAACCCATTTCATATCACATACATCATTTCTTCCTCTTTTTCTAGAGGAAATAATTCCACATACACATGCAGTTATTATCCCTCAGCACAGACTCCAAAGTTTTCTTTCCTTGATGGAAGCTATCGCTGTATCATCAAAGTCAAATCACACCTTTCAGCTGCAACACAGATGAGACGGACCTCAGACTGTACTGCAGCACAAAGTCTGTCTCCCTTGATGAGGTAAACCTTTCTCCAGCTCCTTTGCTTTTAATTAGCGCTTTACCCATATTAAAGACTGCTTGTGTAGGACATAACCTCAGCATCGTATGGTGAACACAGCACCAGGAAACTAACATGGGGGCATTGCAGCAAAGAATTCACCTCCTGGCTTTCACTGTTTCTGCTCACTCAATAAGGAATCTTTGCAGGATAGTGCCAGGAAGGTGCCAGGATGCCATAAAATGCTGCCTTCTTTCCTATGACTCCAGCTACCCTTGTAATCCTGTGGACCACTTACTCCAGCCTCCAGAAGACCAATGCAGGTTGTTTTTGCAGAAATAAGCATCTGTAAAGGTGGGGCTAGTAACACTTCTGCAATAGGAATCAACAATCCTGTGACCCAGTCCTTGCTTTGCTAAGAAATTGTCTTCTCTTATACTCATGGTGAATGGTTTGCAGCCTCCCACCATGGATACCAAAACCCATGGATGCTCAGGTTTTTGTTTTTTTTTTTTTTAATATAAAATTACATAGTATTTGTATGCAACCTATGCATATCCTCACATATCTTTAAATCATCTCTAGATTATGTATAATACTTAATGTTATCTGAACAGTTGGTATATTACAGGGTTTAAGGATAATGAAAAGAAAAAAATGTCTGTATATGTTTAGTGCAGACACAATGTTTTTCAAATGTTTTCCATCTGGCTGATTGAATTTGTGGATGCAGAGCCCTCAGATATGGAGAGCCAACCGAACTTCTTTCCCCCTGGAAAATGAACTTGCTAGATTACCCTCCTTCCACCCCTAGAAGAATAAGGCTCAGTCCTTTGCCTTGAATTGTCTGAGCTGCTACTCAGACGTGCCCAGAGGCAAGCCTAAGACTTTACAATACCAAGACACTTCCTTGGATTCCTGGGAGAGAGTCTATTTCAGAAGGGACTCTCGGGAAAAATTTGAAAAGTAGAGCAAAGTGATGATTAGTATCCAGAGGCTGCTCCCAGCCCTCCTTTGAACAACACGGAAGTCAGCACAGGCAGGCCAGTGGTGGCCCTGTCCAGAGGCTTGGTACTGTTATCCTTCGAGCAAAGGCCCCACGATGAGGGGTGAATTTAAGGTTCCTTTTACAGGAGAAAAACTGTAGGGAAATCTGCAAATTCTAAACTGTTGCAAAAAAGTGTACCCAGCTAAAGATTTTGCAGCCCTAGCATTTTAGAAATCATAAGATTCTGAAAAGCGGCCCATGGTGGAAACCACTGAGTGAGAACTGTCCAGGTCTGCAGGGCTTAGCCTGATTGGGCAGCACAATTTAACTGAGAAATCCCTCTTTACGATTCAGCACAAAAACACAGACAAATGTCCTGAGAAATAAAGGAAGGACAGGAGGAAATGCTCTGGTTCTTCTCTGTCTTTCCTGAGCGGTTCAGATATTTGGGGTTTTAGCACAGCCTCTTTTCATAAATGGCAGCCTCAGAAGGTTTGCTCGACAACTGAAGCCGCCTGTTTCTCTTCGGTGTCTGAGTCGCATTGCAGTGGGATTGATGGACATGAGATGTCTGATGGGATCCCTAATTTAAAAAACTTTCCACTTCAGAATCACTTGAAGCATTTATTTCCTATCTTGAGCCCGGAGCACGTCATGATTAGCTGGAAACCAGTGCTGCAGGCTTCGTCAGAGAATTCTGAGGACGTTTCTCTCTGAACACAGGCAGCTCAGAAAGCAGAGCACCTGCAAATATAGGTTAACGAGGCTCTGAACTGCCAGCATTGTGGAGACCAACTGCTGAGAATTCCCGTAGAGTTAAGTAGGAAGTGAATCTGGCTCTATCTTTATCCATGCATTCCAACTCCTTGCTCTCGGGTTTTGTGGTACACTTGGATTTAGGGGGATTTTTTTGGTTTGGGTTTTTTATGGTTCTGGGGGGTTTATTTTTCTACTGCACAGTTTGACTGTTTGGTGGCAGTTGTGCTGGAGGTCACTGGCTGTCTTGTGGGCACAGACCCTCCTGTTTATTCATGGAGCTGTGCTATCTGTGGAGTACATTTCTATAAATTCATCACACTCAGTTCTTGTTTATGCACTAGGAAAGCACACAATTGGCTTATGTTCTCAGAAAAAGAACTGCGCCTGGTCACTTAGCCTGTCACATTTTGCTGTTTAATAGTCATGAAACATGGTAAAGAAAAAAAAGAAACAACAGTAGCATCCTTTGCTTTAAACTCAGGCTCTCTTAGATCCAAGCACTCAAATACATGCCATTTGGATGACTCGTATAGAGAGAATTCTTAGTATATTTTAGTATATGTGTCAACAACTTATCAAAGTCTATCGTACAAACAGGAAGAGCACACTATCTCAAGCATTCAGCTCAATCCATCCTGACAAGGAACATTACAGTATCTAAGAGCAGGAAATACGACACCATCATTGCTCTCAGACCAATCAAATTCTTTTTTGCCATTTGTCCTCTCCAGAATAACTACTGTCCTTACTTTCAACAAGTAGAATTTTCTTACTTGTTTTAGACTCTGTATAAGTGAATTCAGACAAGTATATATTCCGTTTTGTATCTGGCTTTTTTCAAGTCTGCGGAGACCTTTTTTGACAAATATCTTTATTACAAGCCTTTTGTGTTACTGTCCTGTTGATGAGGAAATCGTTACTCTGCAACAGTTTGCCCTCTCCAAAATGTGTCCAGTGAAGTCATTCAGGATGGAAATAAACGTACACATGGTTACATCCTATGCTTCTGCTCGCCAATAAGCACATCTGGTTTTCTAACAGGGATGGGGGAACTTCCAGTATGTTTTTGTGAAGGAGAAAGATAAAATGTCTTCAGCCATAACAAAAGGTTAAAGGATGACAGGAGGTCAAGTTGGGAAAGTTTCCTGTCTGAGTTGATGCATCAAGCTAGTGACGTGCACAAGAAAGTGAGATTTATTGCCTGAATGTTTATGCACCGGTACGGAAATTGAGAGCTTACTGTATAATTACAGCTACTGCTATTGCCTCCCTCCTCTTAGCTTGTTCTCAATAAACAGGCCAAGGCAGGTGATATCGCACTTTGTTAGTTGGCTTTATCTGACAAATGACTTCCTTTTTTTGAGGTCAAGGTAAGGACAAGCATCATCATCATCATCATCATCATCATCATCATAAATCATAAATCATCTTTTATGCCTGAGCTGAATTAAAACAGTACAACTTCTCTAATGATAAAGCAATGCAATGCATTTCGAGCAGTCAGAATCATAATTGCAAGTTGCAAAATAATGAAATGTTGCTGCTGCACACAAAAATATTTAGATGCCAGCTTTACAGCAAATAAGTGATGGGATCACCCAGCAACAGGTACGTGAACAAATAGGCAACTGCAGATTTATTTGACCATGCACCAAGCCTAGGACCTAGGTTCCAAGTAAAGCAAGCACTTGTTTGAAAAAAATGCATATAATCAAATGCGGATTAGTTCAGTAATAGCCAGAGTTTCTTCCTGAATTCCCAGCCAGCAAAAAGCAGGGGATTTATGCCATTCATTTTTGAGCAAACCACATTTCTCTAATATGGCTGATCCCTTCCAGTCTAAACATTTTTCTTTGAAAATGTGAAACCCTGCAATTAAATCGTCCTCCCCTGAAAAAAAGAAAAGTTCACTGAGCTGAAAAAGCAAGTGCATCCCCATCAAAAAGACTGTGATAGGAGGTAGGAGCTGTTGTCTGGTGGGATGAGAACAGTAGCATGTTGGAAGAGGAGAGAAGAATACTTGTGTGCATCTGAGGATCTCCTGTATTCAAAAACACACTCAAGAAGTGTGTGTGTGTGTGTGTGTGTGTGTGCGCGTGCGCGCGTGTGCCTGTGACCTTGCCCCTGCGAAGTGGAAAATACTGCTAGTACTCAGAGGGTTTTTTATATCCAAAATCAAGCTTAATTAAGCTTTGCTATTCACAACAGTGTTCCTTTTTCGATGAAACTAAGAATTGCTTTTTTCTTTTCTTTTTGCAGTACTGAGGACTGAACACAGGGTCTTTCTTATACATGTTAGGCAAACATTCTACCAGTGAGTTGTATCCTTAGCCCAAGAGTTGCGTTGTTTAAAAGGTAAAGTTTGCAAATGTCTGACTAAAGTAACCAAGAAAAAAGGAGAAGACCCAAAGAAATAAAATCAAAGATTTGACAAAAGACATTACAATGGATACTGCAGAAATACAAAGGGTTAACAGAGACTGTAATGGACAATATCCTGAGGAATTGGAAACACCAGAAGAAATGAATAAATTTCTAGACCCATGCAACCTACCAAAATTAAACTATGAGGACACAGAAAACCTGAACAGAACAAGAAGTAGCATCAGCAAAATTTCTCAAAAAATATTAGCAAATTTGATTCAACATCACATAAAGGATGATGATCACCTAGGATATAGCCCAGGGACATAGAGATGATTCCATATATGCAAATCAATAAAGAGTGACATCACATCAACAGAATGAAGGACCAAAACCATAGAATCACCTCAGTAGTACAGAAAGAGCATTTGATAAAATTTGACGATATTTGATAATTAAAAAAAAATACACCAAGCCAACTGTGGTAGTACATGCCTGAAATCCCATTACTCTGGGAGGTCGAGGCAGGAAGATAGCAAGTTTGGGCTCAGCCTGGACAACTTAGAGACTTAGTGAAGTCTTTTCTCAAAATTTAAAAAAAAATTGCATGGGTATATAGTTCAGTGCACAGGCCCTGAATTTGATACCCAGTATCCCCACCAAAAAAACTCAAAAAAGTAGACATAGAAGGAATAAGTAGATATAGGAGGGACATAGCTCAACAGCATAAAGGTTATATATTGAAAATGCATACCTGCTATCATACTCAATGAGGAAAGGCTGAAATCATTTCTACAGTATCTGGAGCTAGTCCAGGATGTCAACTTTTATAACCCTTATTAAAGTTGTATCAGAAGTTAATATACAATATTAAAATCCTTAGAGAAATAAAACAAGAGAAAGAAATAAAGGGCATCTGAACAGGAGCAAAGAAAGTCTAAATATCTCCATTTTTTTGAGGTCAGGTAAAGACAAGTATCATCATCATCATCATCATCATCATCATCATCATAAATCATCTTTTATGCCTGAGCTGAATTAAAACAGTACAACTTGAAATGATTTTATATTAGAAAACCGTAATGACTCAACCACAAAACCTGTTAGAACTGATAAATGAATTGAGCAACATTGCAAGATACAAAATTAACACACAAATTCAGTAGCATTTGTATACACCGATAACAAGATTGCTGAGAAAGAAGTGAAGAAAGCAATCCCATTCACAAGAGTTTCAAAAACCTGAACCCCATGTGGACCTGGGGATGTAGCTCTGTGGCACAGCACCTGCCTGGCAAGTGGAGGCCCTGAGTTCGATTCCCAGTTTAAAAAAAAAAGTAACGACAATGAACCCTAGGAATAAATGTAACTGCTTTCTACAATGAAAGGAAGTAAATGCTTTCTACAATGAAAATTCAGAGACACTGATGAAAAGTTAAACAGGACACCTACAAAAAATGGAAAAACATCCCATGTTCATGAATTGGAAGATTTAACATTATTAAAATGTGCATGGTACCCAAATCAACCTGCAGATTTGATGCAGTTCCTATTAAAATACCAATAATGTTCTTCACAGAAATAGAAAAACACTCAGAAAATTTCTATGGAAACATAAAAGATTCCAAATAACCAAAGTTACCCTGAGCAAAAAGAACAAAGTAGGAGTCATTGCCATACCTGACTTCAAAACATTCTACAAAAGGAAGGCAAGCAAAATAACGTGGTACTAGAATAAAGGCAGACATAGACACACTGACTGGTGGAACAGAATAGAGAACCTATAAATAAAACAATTTTTATAGTCAACAGATTGTTACCAAAAGCAACAAGAACACACATTAGAGAAAGAAATGTGACCCTAATAAATAATGCCTAAAACACGGTAGATTCATGCATGAAAAATATTAGACCCTTGTATTTCACGTGTACAGAAATCAAAATTAATCAAAGACTTAATCATGAGACTTGCAACTGCACAATTACTAGAAGAAATCATAGGATAAATGTTTCAGGAAAGTTGGAGAAAGTTTTTTTTGAGATATAACTCCAGACAACACAGTAAATGAAAACAGACGTTGATAACATTGGTAATTCCATCAAATTAAAAAGCTTCTGTACAATAAATGAAACAACTGAGAGAAGAGGCACTTTACGTAATAGGCAAAATATTTGCAAACCATTCTTCCAAAAGAGGCATATTTTCAGAATACATAGGGTATTCAAATAACTCAATAGAAAAAAGCAAACAATCCAATTTTAAAATGGACAATTTGAATAGACACTTCTCAAAAGAGGACATACAAATGACCACCATGAACATTTAGAATATCGTTAATTAATCAGGGTGATGGACTCTAAAGCACAAAGAGATATCACCTCATCCTAGTTAGAATGGCTAATAACAATAAGATTTTTTAAAATAAATGCTGCCAAGGATGTAGAGAAAGGAGAATTCTTACATGCTACTTGTGGGACTATAATCTAGTCCAGCCATTATGGAAAATAGTGGCAAATTTCCTTAAAAAAAAGAACTTGAAATAGAGCTAGTATGTGACCCAGCAATCACACTACTGGGTATATATCCAAAGCAAATGAAACAGTGGAAGAGACATTTGCACTCCCATATTTATTTCAGCACTATTCACAGTAGCCAAGATACAGAATCAATTTAAATTCCCATCAATGGATTAAAAGGAAAAAGAGAATGGCACATATATACCTAAGAACTAGTTTGCTGCCATGAAAAAGAATGAAATTGAAGCGATATGTTTGGAATTACAGGACGTCGTGTTAAATGGAAAAGTCAGACACAGAAAAACAAATATCAAGGCCAGATGTGGTGGTACACATCTGTAATCCCTGTACTCGGGAGGCTGAGGCAGAGAGGGTAGCTTCAAGTTCAAGGCCAGCTCGGGCTACAAAGTGAGTTCAAGGACAGCCTGAACTGCATAATAAAACCCTGTCTCAAAAAGATTTAAAAGATTTTTTAAAAAAGCAAAAAGAAATAAAACACAAACATTTTCCTGCTTAATGTGGAAACTGAAAAGTTGACCTCAAAAAAGTGAAAAATAAATTTGTGGTTATCAGAGCCTGGGAAAAGTGAGGGGTAGGAGTTGCAGGTGGATAGAGGTAGTAAATGGATACAGATGTGTAGCTGGATAGGAAAAATAACTGCTAGTATTCCATAGCACGGCAGATAACTGGTTGACAATAATTAACTGAATATTTCAGAACAGCTAATAGAGATGATTTTGAAAATTTAAAAGACAAAGGAATAGTAAGTGTCTAAGATGATAATCATGCCAATTAACTTGATCTTATCATCTCATATGTACTGAAATATCACACTGTATTCCATAAATATGCACCATTACTATGTATCAGTTAAAATTAAAATTCAATTTAAAAAGAAACTCACTTCAAAGGTGATGATCAAGTCATGCTGACAGGGAAAGGATGCAAAAATACCAGGAAAATATGAGTCAAAAGAAAGCACAGTGGCTATGATAATGTCAGATAATATAAACTGTAAAGAAAAAATCACCAAAGACAGAAAGGGACATTTATCATTAAAAAAAGTTTCAATTTGCCATGAAGATATACTGATGTTAAATGCATATGCACCAAACAACAAAGCTACAAAATATGTAAAACAAAAACTGATACAATCAAATGGAGAAAGTGACAAACATACAGTTATAGGTGAAACTTCAGCATCCCTACCTCAATACTCCATAGAAAGACTACACTGGAAATTGACATGGATATTTAAAAAACAAAAGCAAAAATAAATCTCTACATCTCCATCAGCTAACCGAATCTAATTGACAGCTACAGAACACTTCACCTGACAATGGCAGGATATGCTGCTCACAGAACATAGACCAAGGCAGATGACATCCTGACCCATAAAACAGACATCAAAAAACTTAAAATAATTGAAATGTGGTGCAAGACCCAAAACAAAGTTTCAATATTGTCAGCTGCCTTGACATCTGGTAGAACTAAGAGGGCCTCATATGGGCTAACCACAAGTTTCCTTTCCCACTCTGCTATTGTGGATAAGGTTTCTTGGGCAAATAATCTTCCTCCTCTAGACAGACAGTTGCAGTTTCTGTGTTGTTCCTAATGGCATATTTTCCTGCTAGCTATGGAATTATCCTAGCAAATCAATCACATCTTCCTGTGGGAATCAGGGACATAAGACTCCCTTGCTGCTACAAAGCCTGTATCCCGTAGCCCACGATTATTCACTGTGGCACAGAGTGGAACGCCCAGGTCTCTGCATAGTGTGTCCTCCTCCCCCAAACTATGAGAGCGTGTGACCAAACATGGACAGTACAGGGTAAATCGTGTCTGTCCAGCATCAAGTGTCAGTAAGTTTGGCCATTCCGGTCTCCCTAGGGTAGTAATCCCTCCCAAACCAATGGAGAAGCAGGACACAATTAAAACATGAAATCATTTAGAACTGTGTTCTTCAACCACGAGGCTGCCCACAAACATTCAACAACTGAAAGACAATAGAAAAACCTAACATGCCTTCCACAGCAGCACCTCCTGTATGATAAGCATCTACTGATCAATGTGTCTGTGTGTGGGCCGGGAACGAGAAGCACCGTGCCCTAGAGCTGAACACCGGAAACTTCTCTTGGGGCTCAGCGCTTTGTTCTCAGAGAACAAGGATCCTTGTTGTCCTCAATGCACTCAGTAATGGAATCATTTACACCAAGACCCTGGTGACAGATTGCATAGTGCTCAGCATGCAGTGCCCCAGCTGGACTAAGACTGGGCTCCTGACATGGTCTGCCCTTGGGCTGCAAGAAAGGAGCCATCGGGAGTCACAGAATGAAGATATTTTAAATAAAAACAATCAAGGGAAATTTAAAAACATGATGCAAGGAAAAATAATCTCGACAAGTCACAGTCTTGTGAAGGAGAAAGTCCAGTAGAGTAAGATTCTTACATGCAGGGCAGCAAGACTGGGCCAGCATGGCAGAAGAGATGGCTATGAGCTGGAGGGAAGGAGTTAGGGATCTACCTGAAGAAAACCAAGGCCAGAAAGGCAAATACACCCTGTATTTCCCTATCTTAACTCATACATGGTGTAATAAAGATGATTGTTGGTCTACATCTCCCCTGCCAAAAGAAAAGTCTCCTAACACCCAAAAATGAAGCAATATACTTTTAAATAATGTCTAGGTAAAAGGGAAAATGTGAAGGGAAGATTTGATGAGTGGCCAAAGGTGAGAAATAATACAAGAGACAAATGAGAAGAACATGATGCGAAATTTAGATGATGAGAGCGGAGACAAACTGGCCATCGCAGATCACCTTCAGAAACCCATGCAAACTTATGAATCCCATTAGTGAGTTAGTCATCTTGGAAAGTAGAAGCAGCTTCCAAATTCTGAGAGGTGAAAGACAGAAAGAGAGAGATGGAGGAAAAGTATGGCGCAGACCCAGGTGGGTTGCCTTGGCAGGAGACAGCAATAAGATCATGGAGGAGGCACACAGCTGCTGTGTGACAATGAAGGTCTCTTGCCTTCCCTCTAACACCCAGGCTCACAGGGTTTTTAGCCTCCTTCGAGTGGGAACACTGCCCAGAGAATGGACATTGCAAGTTTAATGACACGAGGCACGTTCTCTGCACACTGGTCCACTCTGGACAAACACAGGTCATTCTGTTACCTTTACTTTACCTTTATGGAATCCTAGGTTCT
>RJWT010024195.1:0-16526 GCA_004365215.1 Cuniculus paca | reverse complement strand
TTCTTTTGTGCCGGATATTGAACTCAGGACCTTGTACTTGCCAGTCAGGTGCTTATGCTGCTGAGCTATATCCTCAGCCCTCACAGTATTTTTTAATTTAAAAAATGTCATTAAATTTTGTCTCATCCTTTCTAGTGTTAGTGTTTAAAGCGTGACAGTAACATCTGTTCTTCTGTTGTGTGAGACAAGAGGATTTTTATGCACATTAAAACATAACAAATTTTGTGAATTGTAGTTATTATCTACAGTCTCTTTTAGATATAAAAGCATTCCCAGTGAGTTACTTCTGATTCATTACCAAATTTTAGCAGAGCAGATGTAGACTACCAATGGAATAATTAGCCAAAAAATAGGGGTTAGAGATCCCTTTGTGTAACATTTAACGTTAAATTCATGGCCAGTTTATCTGAATAATTAAAGTTTTGAGGCAGTTAAAACTTCTTTTCTTCTCTTGAGACGTCAACACTTGTCATTGATAGCTATAATCACTAGGGAAGTAGGAATATTATTTCCATCAAACAGATGGCTTTCCTCGCACTGGAGGTTCATGTTTATGTTGGATGATTTCCCAGCCACACCAATTCAGTACACTTTTGAAAGATCACACCTGGTAACAGAATATGATACAGATATTGAAATGACTTAGTGAACTTAAGCGTTTCCTGAAGTTGGAAGTGTGTACGCATAGTTCCGGGGAATGCAGTCTGCTCTAATGAGGGGAACCACCTATTATTGGGGACTTTTTTCCTTCTCATTGATCGCAGGATATTCTTTCTGCTCAGCTGTCCTCTCAGGAATCCCTTAGCGACTCTTCGACTTTTTGTTTCCTAACTGCCATTAATGTGCTATTTTCATTTTTGCTTAGTCAAATAACTACCTCTGTGTTATCCTTTGAGACATTGGAACGTTGCTAGGATGAAAGATAGGTTTCCATTGTGTTAGAGGAAGACTTTGAAAGAATATGATGCTGGGAGTACAATTACAAAGTCATATCTTTTTAAATTTCTATAGTGAATCTTTTGTGGAAATTATTAATTTAAATATTAATTATTATTAATAAGGTTGCTTTTCCTTTTTTAGTGTGTCTTTTTACCTTCTCCCATTGGTAATTTAATAAACACACAAATGGGGAATTGGCATGTTTATATATGCTCCTAAAATGTAAAGATTTCTCAGCTATTAAGATTCTAAAATTTTGTAGGCTATATTTAGTCTCTAGTTTTAATAACGAGAAATATTAATTCATTTTTTATTTCATTTCTATTCTTCTGTTTTAAATGGTTCTGGGATGTCAAGCCAGTGCTTTCAGCCTGAGCTACATCTGCTAGCTCTTGTTGACCTTTTATTTTGAGACAGGGTCTCTATAAGTTGCCGTCCTTCCTCTTCCCCCTCTTAGAGTGCTGGGGTAATTGGAGTGTGCTACTGCTTGGCAGATTTCTAGTGACCTAGTGACATTATGAGATACGAGCAGCTAGGTTGCCTTTTGGAAAGAGAGTAGAGCTTCATTTCTCTAACAGAGTTAGTTGGTGAGTTTGGAAGTGAATAGAGTCATAGACTCTGTTTGAAAATTTGTCAAAGAAAAAATTTTTGATGCTTTACGTGTATTACAAGGGAGATGGTACCATTTGATGAGGTGACATGGCTCTGGGATAGACAGATAGTAGAGAGGCGTTAGGTAAATGTAGAGATTTTGGGCTAAACACTTAAGTTTGAAGCCCTTGTGAGAAAGAGCTGGATCTGCAATGGTGTCCACTAGCCAGTTGTATGTGGTGTTCCTGTCGTTCAGGAGAGAGGTCACAGTTGGAAAAACACTATTCTATAAGACACTGCAAAAGAGGCATCTAAGCATATCGATAAATTCAGTGAAATTTTCCATTTTTCCAAAGTATTGTGTTAAAAATCATTGCCTTGCATGCTAGACTCAACCACTGGGCTGCCACTCCCAACCCTTCATTTGAAAAAAAAAAAACAAAAAAAAACTTTTGTGATAAAATATAGTTACACTGGGGAGGCTGAGACAGGAAGATTGCTGTGGTGAGTTGGAGGCCAGCCTGGGTAGTGAGTTCATGGTCAGCCCGAACTACATAGCAAGACCCCGTCTCAAAAAAACAAAACAAAACAAAACAAAACAAAACAAACCCAAAAAAACAAAAAACATTTAATACACTGTTACTTTAAAATCTATTAATAGTTTGTGATACAGTCATTCAGAAGACTGGTTCCAAGTTCATTTTTAAAAATACAAACCAAGTGATTTTCATAACTATGAAGCCATGGTTTAAATGTCACATTTACCTTAAGTGTTTTTATTTACAATAGGAGGTATAGTCATTGGTAGAACTTGTGCTTAGTTTACCTGAGCCTGTGGGTTTAGTCCCCAGCACTACAAAACCAACTGGAAAAACAAAGTTTCTGCATAGTATAGGAATTCGCTTGTTTTCACATGAAAGGGAGTGCGTTTTGTGGCCTTTTTATAGAGAAATGAGTAATACGAGATTTCACAACCTTTTAAAGTGCTGTGCCGTGAGATGAGCAGCCCGCCCTCTGGGAGGGGTGAGAGACCTTTGAGGTTCTCCTTAGCTCAGGAGGATGTATTGCTTCAGGCCTCTGACCGGTGTGTGACATCTGGTGGTGCTTTGCACTGTCCTCCCTTGGTCTCTAGGGCGCTAATGGGAGAAGGAATGAATGGATGTCTTGTGTGATGGAGTCTCACAAGCTCCAGGAGTCTTGTTTTATTTCAGTTAAAGCAGCCACTCTGTAGCAGACAGTGGTTCTTACTTTTTCCTAAAATGCTTTTATTAAAAAGTCAGAGATACTCGTTCCATAAAGACAGAGACCTTGTGTTTTATTCACTTTTCTAAGAGTGCCTGTCACATAAAATACATTCAATAAATAGTTAACTATGGAAGGAATTTGCAGTTGATGTTTTCTTGTAGATATTTTCTTAGAATATTTTGATTTTATTAAGAAGCCAACAAAGGTTTAAAATGAGAGAGAAAACCCATCTGTACTACCAGTTTTTTGTTTTTCAAAACAGGGTCTCACTCTATAGTCTAGACAGGCATTGAACTTGCTGTATAATATAGCCCAGACAGGCCTCACACTCTTGATCCACCTGCCACAGCCTTGTGAGTGCTGGGATTACAGGGGTGCTCTACCACGCCCAGTGTATCTTCTTTTCTTAGATCATTATGTAAGAAATTTCAAAAGAGGCATCTAAAGGGATAAAAGTAAATTCAGTGACATTTTCTGCAATACTAAATTAAAAATCATGATGTTACATCTTGCTGATGAAGAACGGAACAAACAATAAAACAACCAAAATTTCCAGAGGTTATATGGTTTAGGTAGTTTTGTAAGTCTCTTGCTAATTATGAGTACTTTATACTGTCACATGCTAAGGGCATAATTTATATGTAGAGTAAGATGATTATTGAGAGTTGATGTAAATTTTATGGTCTTAAACCATTTTGGTTATTTCTGTCTTCCTGATTGCTGTATCTGATTAAGCACTGTTTTTATTTGGTAAAGAGGTAATACTAGGAGGAAGAGGAGGAGGTATTATTTAGTGTGCTTGAATTATATTTCTGATAGCTGTTCTGTTGTAGAAATTATATTAAGCCTTAATTATGTTAAGGCTGAGTTCTCAGAACCCTGGGTTATTTCGATAAAAGTACTTGACTAGGCATGGCTGTTGTGTGACATGCAGAAACAATCCGAGAGGCACCATCGTGATCCCTCAGCACTGTGGACCACCACTTCCCTCGTGTGTGATCACCTGACCCAAGCACCCGCTCTGTTCTAGGCATTCAGGTCCAGTAGAGTTGTGAGCAAAGCAAATTTATAAAAAGAATTTTTAGTAATTTCTAGTGAAAGTCATTTTGCCCTCTAACGTAGGATGACGTATTAAATCCTTGAAGGCACTAAACTAACTACTTCTTATAACGTTTTAGTGGAAGAGACAGAAACAAATAATAATTGAGATAAAAGCTCTGTAAGAGGAGAAAGTTGACAACAGAATAGGGAGTGTCATTAAGGTTGCCCCCCCCTTTTATACATGTATCTCGCAGGCATATATTTGTATATATTTATCAGTCTTTGTTTTAAACAAGAAAAAGGAACAACAGACTGGAAACTAAGGTGCATAGTTACCAGACTAGGTGAGAGGAGCAGGGCAGAGGGAGACCTCTCTGGACAGACCTGCCTTCAGTTTGGTTTTTTTTTTTTGGTACTGGGAGTTGAACTCAGCGCCTCATGCTTGCCAGGCAGGCATCGTGCCGTGCCGCTGGGCTACATCCCTGGCCCCTCTGCCTACAGTTTTGTGCGTATGTTGGAAAAGTTAAAGATAAAAAACCGCTCTTTTCCCTGCATGCACCCTCACTTCTTACAGTGGCACCTCCACCCCACCGTCCTGTGCGTCACTCAGTAGTTGTTGGACTCTGTCAGGCCACCTTCAGCCTGCAGAATCCCTTAAAACCAGAGTGGCTCTCAGAGGGACTGCTCTTCCTGAGGCATGACAGCGTCCCCATCCCCTTGCCTGGAGCGATGCACAGGTCAGAGGTCCTCGGGGTCTAGCTCTGTGGCCCTTTCTGCACCTGGCAGGCTCAGCCTCCCTATTGTGCTTTCCCTTGCTGCGTATGCCCTGGGCTTTCTGTTATCTCCAGAAGAGGAGACCGAGCTGGAAGCTCAGTCCTCCTTCCAGCGGCTGAGTACACTGTCTCTGCCTTCAGTTTCATATCCCATTCTCTGCCCAGGGCAAGGCAGGTGAAGGTTGCCCCTTTCAGTAAAGTGCCTATGGAAGGTCTCACCGAGTTTGCCATTTGAGTAAGGGACCTTAAAGAAGTAAGATTGGGAGGCTTCGTACGTGTGAGGGAAGTACCTTCCACTAAGAAGAAACAGCAGCTCTAAGACCCTGAGGCAGTGGGCACCTGGGGAGATGGTGTGTGAAGTAAAGACGGGACTCACGGATGACTCCCTGTGATTAGACCTGAGCGATGGTAATTACAGGGTTGCCACCCTGTGATAAGAGGTTTTGGTTATGAGATTGTGAGATGAACATATATTCTGATGAATGATTTGCTTTTATGGCTTCTGGATTTTGCACGGTGATGGATTAAAAAATCTGAGGCTAGTCAATTGTTCTCGATTTTTAAAAATCTATGTTTTAATTTGACTGTAAATTGTTGATCCCTAGGGAAGATGAATTACTTTTTATGTGCCCTAGTCAAACATGATAAAGGAAGAGAATGGTCTTGGAGAAAAATATTTTATACATTAATTTTGGGTAACTTAAGGAGATCATTTGAAAATGTTTCATTTTATTCTGTGAAAGACTCAACTACTGTTCCACAGTTAAAATTAGGGTGTGAGACTTGCTGGCTGATACGGGAAGGAAGAAGATTGAATGTTGGACCCATCGAGGAACATAAGGTGGTGCTGTTTACAAAGATAAAAATGAAAAAGTAGGTTTGGAGTAAAACAAGGGAAACTTCATCAAAATACAGGGAAGAATGTAAGTTACCGTCCGTTGTGTATCTCCAAGTGTGTCTAGTTCCTGTTCTATTGCGGTCGAGTATACGTATGTGTATATACACCTCTCTCTCCTGGTAAAATTTACCGTGTTGAACTGAACAGTTTCGTGGCATTAAGTACGTTCACACTGCTGTGCAAGCGTCTCCGCCATCTGTCGGGAGAGCTTTCTCATCTCCTCAGACCGACTCCTAGTCCACTGAGCAGTAACTCTTCATTTCCTTGATTGTGTGTCCCTGGTAACTATCGTTCTTTTTTGTTTGTTTGTTTGAATTTGACTACTCTAGGTATATTGGTGGAGTCATGGAGTATTTATTTTTGTGACTGGCTTATTTCATTTATCTTGATATTTTCAAGGTTTATAAAAATAGTATGTCAGAATTTCTTTCCTTTTAAGAGGCAGGATAGTATCTATTGTATGCAGTGTATCATGTTTTTAACCATTTACCATGGAGACTTGGGGGTGCTTGTGCTTATTGGGGGGTCTTGGTTATTTTTAGTGATTGTACAATGAATTGAAAAGTGAACAGATAAAATTGAGCTTGATAAACTACTATGCTTTTTTATAGATAGATCCGTTGTTCGAAAATAATATTTGTTGCCACAAGGGTGATTATGGAAGATCTTACATTGTACCGCTCAAATGTAGTATTTCTTTACTATTAGGAAAATGGCCTAAAATGAGTATTCTACTAGTGTTGGAAATCATAATAGTCAGAGGTGTAGTATAAACTAAATAGAGAAAAGTTAGAGTTTAAGAAATTCAATCCTTGGATTGTTGTGAGGATAGATATGTACAAAATTATGTATGCTTTGACATGCCCAAAACATTATCATACATGCCATAATATGGTTGACTGAAGAATTGTTTTGAAAGACATTGAAGTCCAGGTGTGGTGGCACACACCTATCATCTCAGCACTTTGGAGGCTGAGGCAGGAGTATCACTGCACATTTGAGGCCAGCCTGAGCTACATAGTGAGTTCAAGACCAGCCTGAACTACATAGCGAGACCTTGTCTCAAAAACCAACCAACCAACCAACCAACCAGACAAACAAACAAACAGAAAAACTCCAAACAACAAAAACAAAAAACCAATGAAGAAAGACATTGAGTTATTGGACAAATTAAATAAATGGCCCCTTTATCTGATGAAATAAGTCATGTGGGTGTCCTAAAGTGGCTGTTTGTCACTAGTATCATCTTGTATTTATGAAGCTTTATTCAAAATCCTGATAACTTGTGGCAAGAAATTTCTAATTTCAGTTCAGATGAGAACAGTGAGGAATGAGACTAGGTGCAGTGTATAGGGAAGATTCCTCTCTCTTTTTTTCCTTTGTAGCTTTTATTTCTTTTTTTACAGTAGTAAAGTCTTACAAAACTATAGTACCTCATTGCAACAAGAATATTGACATTATACAGTCAAAATACAGAATATTCTCATCACCATGGGCTGCTTTCATATTATTCTTTTATAGAAACACTTCTCTCCTGCCTTCCACCATCTTTTGGCCCTGACAACCACTATTTTGTCTCCATTTCTGTAATTTTAATATTTTAAGACTGTTATATACAGGGAATAAAACACTATGAAATCTTTTTGGCAGTTTTTTTCACTCAGTGCAGTTCTCTGGGGATTGATTCAGGATACTGTATACATGAATAGCTTATTCCTTCAAATTGCTGAGAAGTATTAAAATTTGTTCTACCTAGAAAATACACTTTATTTCCAAGTTCTCTGAAGTCTGTGTCTGTTTAGCACAGTTATAATTGTAGGTCTAAGGCCTGAAATTGTGATTTCTATTAATACATTTTAACACCATTCCTTCTCAGTATATTGTACTATGTTTTGGAACTCATCAACAAGATTTTCCTTGATATTCCTTTCCTGTTAAGACATATACACAGGCTGGACATGGTGGTGTACACCTGTAATCCCAGCACTGAGGAGGCTGCAGCAGGAGGATCACTGTGAGTTTGAGGCCAGCCTGGGCTACATAGTGAGTTCAAGCACAGCCTGAACTACATAGTGAGATGTTGTCTCGAAACAAAACAGAACAAACCGTACACAAAATGCTGCACATCAGATTTTCATCAGGCACTGGAATATTGAAAATAAGAATATAAAATATGTATGAAAATGATAATGGACATTTAATGGAACAAAAGTTTTTGGAGACATTTTAAGTAGTTCCTTTTTTTTTTTTTTTTTTTTTGCGGCACTGGGGATTGAACTCATAACTTTGCACTTGCCAGGCAGGTGCTTAGGCCACTGAGCTAAATCCCCAGCTTGAGGTGGTTCTAAGACAGATCTTTAGATTTGATTTCATTTTCTCAGCCTTATCTTTAAAGTTAAGCTAATAGCATGTACTTGTTAATTTAATGAGATGCTTAGCTCATTCCCTAAGTGTTGCCTGTTAAATTTGTTAGTTCTTAATCATAGATTTCACATGGAGAGGCATTTTGGTTACTGTTTTTAGCCAAACTCATTTTATTATTTTATATCTATGCTTTTTGAATATGGAATAGTAGTAGTAGTATCTGTAGAATATAGTGAGGATCAGACTCAGTTTCTCCTACTGTGCAGTTATTACACAAATCACTTCTGTGATCCCCAAATGTGTGGGATTTCTTCCCACCAGTAAGTAAGTAAACAGTTCTGTAGCAGACATCAGCACGGGGAGATCACTAATTCAGTTCAGTTCTGAAGATCTATCAGAACCCACTGGTTGAGGTCTGAGTTCCTAAGACTGTCCCAACTCAGACACCAGTTGCAAGATGAGGACCCTGGAGTTTCCGATCTACTGACTACTAGCTGGGGTTTCTGTGACCATCTTTTGACTTCCATTAATTTTCTAGAGTAGCTCAGAATTCAGGGAAACACTACACTTACATTATGAAGGATATAAGTAAATACCCCAACAAAAGGATACATAGGGCAGGACTTGGGAAGGTCCAGACAGAGGAGCTTCTGTCCCTGTGGTTTGGATGTGCTACCCTCCTTGCAAGTGGATTTTTTGTTTACTTTCCTGCAAGCCTCCATGTCTTCGGTCGTCCTGAAGTTCTGCAAACCCCATGCTGTGGGGTTATTAGGGAGACTTCATCGAGTAGGTGGGACTGAAGCATGGATAACTGTATTGGAATATGATTGGACCAAAAGTATGAGGTAATGGTAATAGTTGAGTTTGGAAACCCAGCCGGGCCTGTCTGTTCAGTTTCTTCTTCACACCTCTGCAGTATTTCTTCCTCTGGGTCTTCAGGGCAGGATCCCTTCCAACATGGAGGGTATCAGACAAAGTGGGTCATAGAATTTCTTCATTGCTGACTCTGAGAAAGATGGAGAAAGATTAATCTGTGATCCACATGGAGAAGAGAAATTCTAGTTTCTAAGGGAACACTAGCAAGTAGGAGGGCAGGAGATTAGAGAGATTTTGCTTTCTGAGGCCCAAATTGTCCCAACATTTTAACAGAGGGCTGTCTTTTCACCTTCATCACTCCAGAGCTGCTTTAGGAACCAAGGATAAAAGGCAAAAATACTTTAACATTATTGTTCTAATTATTTAGGAACAAAAGCAGAACTTAAGAGAATTATCAAGTGGGAACCATGGATGACAACAAAAGTCGGTATCATCTGTAATTAGGAATTTTCCTAAATAATTTTACCAGATTGTCGTCTTGAATACTATGTGCAGAATACAGACGATGCATAATTAAAATATTAAGTTCATAGAGCTCTTGTTTAATGAATTTTACTTCACCAGTTTTATAGAGATCCAACTACAAACAAGAGCTAACCTACCAATCAATTACAAGTACTAAGTGGACTGACTTGACTTATAACATCTCCATGTGTTGCAGAAAGTTCTGATGAGCTGTAAAAACTGTTAGAATGCCTAAGCATATCTAACATATTATATCTAAGAAGCCTTCTCCCAAAGCTTCTCTTAGAGTCTTCCCTCTCTAATCGTAGTTGCTGAGCTTGGGTTGCTTGGGCTGGAAGCCTTGAAGTCGCTGTCACTCTCTTGTTTTCCCTCTAATGCCACATCTAGTGTGTCTGCGGATCTTCTTACTGTTGTCTTGAAAGCAAGCAAAGTTTCACCACCTCTGACGCATCAACTGCTTCCACCCTGGTCTAAGCATCGTCACCCTCTTCTTGCATTGTCACAAAAGCCCCCTGAGTGGTCTCTCCTGTCTTTCCTGTGCCTTATCACTTCTCAGCATGGCAGCCCAAGTCACTTTGTTCTTCCTCCGGTTAGATCTTGATCTTCTGCTGCTCAAGTTTTAAGGTAAAAAGCTGAAGGACCTGTAAGATCTTTGGTGCCCTAAGAATGTGTACACATGTGCACACCCATGCAGGCACTGAATGCATGTGTGCTTCTACAGTCTCTGTCTCCTGGTCTGAGTCCTACCACTCCTGTGCCCACTGTCTGCTAGCCACACATGGTCTGCCAAAACCTGCTCATGTAGGGGCCTCACACCTGCTTGCCTTTTTTTTTTTTTCTGTCTTTTTGAGACAGGGTTTCTCTATGCAGTTCAGTCTGGCCTCGAACTCACTTTGTAGGCCAGGCTAGTTTCAAACTCATGGCAACCCTCCTGCCTCAGCCTCCCCAGTGCTGGGGATCTAGGTGCACACCACCACGACCAGCCTCAGATCTGCGGTTTATCCCTTTTATATCTTCTTCAGATCTTTAATCAAGATATACCTCAGTGAGGGCTTCTTGAAAATTGCATCGTATCACCTATCTTCCCTGTTCTTTTCTTCTCTTTTTTGTCCTAGGGTTTACCACCATTTGTCATCCTGATTACCCTGTAAGCTATATACTTTCAAGGAACTTGGTCTGATTTGCATACTCAGGTATCCTCACTGCTTAAAAAGAACTGACATCTTGTAGATAGATGTTCAGATATCTTCTGAACTACTAATTTATCGAGATTGAGAAGAGAATATTTGGAAGCATGAATTAGAACCACAGATTGGATAAATTGGGTGTGGAAGTTTTAAATTAAAACATAAGTATTTCTTGAACAGTAAGCTAGGAAGATATTTTGATTTTAGATTTGTGGTTTTGGCAGTAATTAGACTGAAGATTATACTTTAAAAATCAATAAACCGTTCACCTTTCGTTTCCATTCTGTTCCATTCCGTTCCTTTCCTTTCATCAGGGACTAAACTCAGGACCTTGTGCTTGCCAAGCAGGTGCTTAGGCCACTGAGCTACATCCCCAGCCCTTGTGTTTTTGAGACAGGGTCTTGCTGTGCTGTTCAGGCTGGCCTTGAGCTCACTTTGTAGCCCAGGCTGGTCTCGAACTTGCAACGATCCTCCTGTCTCAGCCTCCTGAGTACTGGGATTACAGGCGTTCGCCACCAGGCCCAGCTTACGTTTTCCCATTTATTATCTATAGAGAAGTTGTTTCTTGTCAGAAATCACAACAGTGAGTTCCTAACTTGTGACTCTGACTCCTAAGTCTAGATCAGCACATTCTTTATTACTCATGACCGTGTGATCCTGTAAGTCACTAAAATTTGCATTTTTTAAGCCAAAAGAGACTTATATAACTAAGCTAAAAGTGAAAATGATAGGGAGGAACTTGGTTTGCTAGTTAGCCATTTTTCATAAATATTTTTGTAGAAAGACTTCAAAGAAAAGAGGTACTTTTGATTCAGGTTATTTAGCGTTTCTTACTTAGTTTCCTCTTCAGTCCTAGAAAGGAAAAGACGTTTCTCTTGACTGGCTTATTTTGAATAAGTGTAAAGAAGTGTTTATGAGTTTATTTAATTTAATACTGTGTTTCCTTTCCAAACATCCTGTACTCGGCTCTTTGGAACCAGTTTTTCCATCTGTCCCTCCTTTCCCTCCTTTTTCCTCACCCAGATTTGGGCGGCCAGACTGGTGGCGACGTGTTAACACTAATCCATTCGAAGGGTAGGTGCCCACATTTATATTTAAATTATGCCTTTCTGTTTCTGTCCAGCCATGGACTTTGCCACTTCAAGGCAGCAGCAGCAGCAGCAGTTTGATAGAAAAAATTTTAATGTTATTGAAAATCAGGGTCTACATTATTAAGAAAAAAACACCCAGTTGCATATTACCTAGAAGTAAAATTAGCTGAATAGCTCATCTTTCTGAACTCCTGGATCACAACAAGTGTCTTGTGGTTACTAGGTCTCATTGATCTTGGGTTTAGCTTCTTATATTTGGGTATTGGACTGTTTCTGCCCACAGTGTTTAATTAGAAAAGGTATTAAAGAGTTTTCCTATCACGGTAAGAATTAGAATAGTTTCTTACTCCAGGAAAGAGTGAAAATTATTCAAAACCAAGGTTAGCTTTAAAGATTTGAAATCCTTATTCACATCAGTAAAACCAGCTTAGAATTGAAATTCCTATAGTATGTGAGTTTCATACTTTTGATAATAGCAAGTTAATCGTATGTCAATATATAATAAGACTCTTTCCAAGTACTTTGATGCTGAAGTTTGTTTCAAATTCAAATGTCACTAGGCACAGTGGCTCACACCTCTTAATTTCAGCCACTTGGGAGATTGAGGCAGAGAAATGCCAGGTTCAGGGTGAGCCTGGGAAGCATAGCGGCACATTTTTTCAAAAACTAAATTAAAATAAAATAAAATTTAAAGTGCCCGTAGAGCACATCCCGTATAATGTCTGTTTTAATATTCATCAATTTGATACTCCATATTTTTAGAATTTCTTCTGTACACTCTATGTGAAAGTCCATGTAAAAGCACTTACTTGATTTAGCATAATATACATTGTAGGCATTTAATGTATTAAATTTTGTTTTTCACACTTGACTCACCTATTTCATTTTTCCTCTATTTTTATACTATCTTTTTTTTTTTTGGTACTGGGGATCAAACTCATGATCTCGCATTTCCCGGGCATGCACTTGTGCCGCTGAGCTAAATATGCTGTCTTTTTAATTGTTAGCTTGTGATGTTGATCGTACTCGTCTCCCCTTGCTGTTTGGTGATGTAAAGGAGCAGGGGAAAAAAGCATGAGCACAGGCCCAGAGGTCTGAAATACCGCAGTGCGTGCTGAGAGGTGTACACAGGCCTGGTGTGCCGGGAGGAGCGGCTGGTCAGGAAAAGTATAAAAAGGTGGTTGTCGCAGTAAAACCAAATGCCCAGTCTGTGTTCTTTCTTACTTCTTCCTAATTCTAGTGCCGCTGTCAAAAACTCTATTCGTTTAACTATAATTTTCCTTGGTATGTTTCCAAAACTTACCAAATTTCTGTATATCTTTTAATGACCTCTTAAGAAAGTTTTATATTGAGATTTCTGATAGTTTAAGAAAGTATAAAATTTGGAAGAATATAAAGGAAAATTAGAAATTGAAGGGGTTAGACTTGTGTAATATTTTTTGACCTTAGGTCTTTTTGGTTTGGTTTGTTTGTTTGTTTAGTCAGGGTCTTACTATGTAGTCCAGGCTGGCCTGGAACTCCTAGCAATCCTCCTGCCTCAGCCTCCTAAATGCTGGGTTTATAAGTGCACCACTGCGCCAGCCAGTTTTGCTATTCTTGATACTGTAATGATATTTTCTAGTGTGTTTTGAGGAATAGATACAAAGTTGTTCATTACGAATAAAACAAACAAGTTATTTTTAAAAATGGGAAATTGACTACCAAGGAGCATTTTAAATTCCAACTATCTTCTAGCAGTGAGTTGTTTCCCCTTCTCTCTTGTAGAAGTCATTCCTTCATGTTTACTGCCATTCATTTCAACATATATTTTGTGCCCACTGTGTTTCATTTATTTTTTGGTACCAGGAATCCAACTCAGGACCTTCCACTTGCCAGGCAGGTGTTTGTGCCGCTGAGCTTTATCCCTGGTTCCCCAGTGTGTTTCAGAGCATGTCACACAGCTTGCCATCATGAACTCTATATTAAGCTTTCATTCGTATATTTGAAATAGCTGTGTAACATTTTCACTTGTTTCCTAGTGCTTGCTGTACTCAGGCTTTAGTGTTTATTTAAAGGTTTGAGGCTGGGGATGTAGCTCAGCGGCATAAGTGCCTGCCTGTCAAGTGCACGGTCATGAGTTTGATTCTATATATATATATATATATATATATATATATATAACAGAATTAAAGGTTTGCAGATGAAAGACCAACATTATCCTCTTTGGACTTTACAGTGTTTGGAGGAGGCCTTAGTAACTGGTTTGGAATTGCATTTCTGTTTCTTCTATAAAAAGGACAAGATAACATAAAATATTTTATAGACACTTGCATAGAGCTTTTAAATATTTATCAGTTTTATAACTAATCTCTGTTTGGCATCAGAATCTCTAAAATTCTGATGGACATTTCTGTTATAATCCCCTGTCCTGGACATTGATGCCTTTATTTATACAGAAAACTTACATTGTTAGTAGTGAAGATATTTTTAAAATGACTATTTGTTTTTTACTGTAACAGATTTTAAACCTTCATATGTGGTAATTCCGCAAGATTGTTTTAGCATTTTAACAAATGATGTCAAGTGGTTTGTTTATCTAACTTGTTAACCAAGCGTTGGTCTAGTAGTTCTGCAATCATTTTTGGAATGCCATGCTAGTGGATGAGTTCCCACTCACATCTTGAAGTTGCTTGGGAGTTTCCTGTCCTTAATTCGGAGGATTTTTGTCAGTGGGTTTTGTTCTTTTCGCTTAATCATTATTTGAAGCATTGTAAGGAGCTATCCCTTCCTATTTCTATCTTTATTATCACTGATAACCTGACTGCATGCCTTTACCTCTGTCATCTAATAAATGATCTTTCTTCTTAGGACAGCACCTGTAGCAGTCTATGGAACAAGACAAAGCTGAAAAGCTATGGCAGTGCACCTTTGCAAGGAAAATGCCTTTCATGGTCATTTTTGTTTTGTCAACTGAATTTCATGGTGATAACTTCCATGATTTAAGTTGTTAAAGATAGGCAAATACATAATGAGAAACTGGATTTCACTTGTTGAAGTCAAGTGAAATTTCTGATTTAATTTAATATGATTCTCGTCCTTAGTGGCTTTAGTAAATGCGTGTGTAGTCTCTTGCTAAAGCATAGTTAACTGTTTTTAGTTTTGAGTTACAAAACTGCTCAGGGTTTGTATACGAAGTATTTGTATAATTAGTCTATTGACATATTAGGTAGCTTAAGAAATAAACTTAGTGTGTTACTTGATTTCTTTTGGTTGCTTCTGAAAGAAAGATTGGTATAGCAATATGAGTATGTTTTATGTTTAAACATCATGAGATCAGATATCTGGCTTACCACTTTTAGTCCCTTATATGTGTTATAGTCTCATATTGAGCAGTTGACTTAAACTTCTTTGAGTCTTAATCTCTTCAAGTGTAAAAGAAGGTGGATCAGAATGAAATAAAACACCATCAAGTATATAAGGTAATAGTTCATGTATTATTAACAAATTTTAGCATCAGCACTGCTCTTCTCTCCCAGTAATATTCTGCAGTAGTATTATGGGAGGACTAGAAATGCTGAAATTCCAGCTAGAAGATTTGAATTTGTCCCAGTTCTTTTATTTTACAACACGTATTTTCTTGAGTCAATCATTTGAGTACTGTATGTCTTCTCTGTAAAATAGGGCTCTAAATATTAAATGGGGCAATAAGTAGGTTCTTCAGACCTAGACTTTATTTTTACTGTCTAATCTTAATTCACTTTCCAGTGGTAAGTACTGTTTTCCATGCAAGTAAAGCTGCATTTCAGGAGCATTAATGAGTTAGGGTACTTTTTATTTGGAGGAGCAGACTGTGGGAAACAACATGATGTTCATCTGGGAGGCAGACAGCTACACACACATGCACACACGCGCATGCACACACAGTGCCATTCACTGGTTTTAAGCAGGAGTAGGGAGAGGCCAGGTGATAAAATCATCTATCTAAAAAGATGACTGGCTGCAAACAGGGAGGGATTTCATTAGAAATTGCTTCTTTTCTTCATTAGTTACTTTCTGTTCTGAATAAGATCTTTCCTGTATGCGATTAATTCTGCTACCATTATCAACTTTGTGCAAAGTGGGCTCCATTTTGTAATCTGCATTCCTCACGACCTATAAAAATCTTTTAAAAATATTTATTTTTTAATTGACAAAATTATATATATTTATCAGACACAACATAATGCTTTAAAAAATGTATATCTTGTGGGATGGCTAGTTGAGCTTATTAACATGACATGCCTCACATACTTCTTTTTTTGTGGTGCAAACACTTAAAATCTATTCTTTTTTTTTTTCAAATCCATGTTATTCAAAGATAAATAGAAAAACAGAAGAAGGAAAACAGCTATAACAAAATTTCAAAACACATGTATCAGGGACAACATATAAAAGTCTAAATCTTACAAATGTATCTTTTTCCTGACTCTGGCCTTGAATTTTCCGCAGTTGACTCTATTTTCCGCAGTTGACACTATATTCACACAGGAAATAGTTTCACTTTCTCCTTTAGCATGTGTTCTTTAGCCCTAGCTGAGAAACTTTGTCATCCTCTGTTCTGTGTGTATTAACCTTTGCATCAACTGTTCAGTGTAACAGAAATTTTCTCACCTACTTTCCAGGCAAGTCCTCTTCATGGGTTAACTTTATTGAAAATTGCCTGATCACTCATCCTCAAGTAATCTTAGTTGTTTTATGACAATAAATGTGTACTTCTTGGGCCGGGGATTTAGCTCAGTGGTACAAGCCGCCTGCCTGGCAAAGTGCGAGGTCGTGAGTTCTATCCCTGGTACAATCAATCAGTCAATCAATAGTTTGTACTTTTTGATAAGTTATTGCTTAATTTTACTTCGTGTGAGTATTCTTCCTGGTAACTGCATAGTATTAAACTTGCAGCAGCTGCAGTGTAAATTCTTTTTTTTTTTTTGGTCTTTTTGAGACAGAATCTAGCTTTGCAGTTTAGGCTGCTCTTTAACTCATTTTGTAGCCCAAGCTGGTCTCTAACTTGCAGCAATCCTCCTGCCTCAGCCTCCTGAAT
>RJWT010024194.1:0-16555 GCA_004365215.1 Cuniculus paca | reverse complement strand
GCTTTACTGCTGCACCCTGACCCTTCTTATTTTCAATGCAGATTAGAGCTATTTCCCAAAGCGTTTACCTTGCCATTGTAGTATGGTAGTGTCCTTATTTGCTGAGTTGTGTGACAGTTAGAACTTCTGCTTAGACTTTTCAGCTTTCCATCTGGCAGACTATGTTAGATTTCTTGGAATCTAACCCTTTATGAGCACAATTTATGGATTACCAAATATTGTCAGGGAGTTTACAAGAAAATTTGTAAGCTCTTCTTATATGTGTCGCTCTCCTTGCTGGGATTCCTCTCCTTAATTTCCAGCTTGTCAGGAATCTTGACATCTGTCTTCTGAAGTCTGAAGAAAATAAGAGTAAAGATTTCTGCTTGGATTCTTAATATTCTGAATCGTGTGAATTGGAGAATTCTGTTGGGGGAAAAACTGCAAATGAGTATCTGACAGAAGTTTCTTCTTTCAAAGGTCAAAATCTCTCAAGGTTTTCTTGTTTTTGGTGTGTGTGTGTGTGTGTTTACTTTTACACATTTTATACATTTTGCTCATAGTTTATAATGACTTTCATGGAGAGTTAATCTTATAAAACTATCCTATTTTATAGCATAGAACCCTCACTGTGTTGCCTAAACTGGTCTCACACTCTTGAGCTGAACTGATCCTCTCACCTCAGCACTCTAAGTAACTGAGACTAAAGGTTTGTACTATTGCCTCCAGTTTTAAAATTTCTCAAAAAATAATTTTAATCAAAATATTAATCAAAATTTAAAATACTTTTAATTGTAATATACAGATGGTTCACATTTTTACTTAAATTTTTAGGAATTAGAATTACAAGCTTTGGATGCTTACCACAAACTATTTATTTATAATAATGCTTAAATTTAATATTTAAATTAATATATTTATTCATTTTAATGTGTTACACTTCTATTGTATAAACTTACATAATTAATTATGTTTCTATTTTGATGTATTGAGTTTTGCATTTTATATTTTGCATTTTAAGAAATGAGTATTTCAGCACCGTAATATGGATAAGTGAGTTTTCCATATTTTCTGCATTCAGGAATATTTAGAAATAATCATACTTTAAGTACTTGAAAAGAAATTACCCATGAACCTTTAGGTCCTAGTATACCAGTTTGAATTTAAGTTTTGATCATTTTGTTAATTTTGTGTATCATATTTTCCACTTCTCTTAACAGTAAAATTTTCTAATGGAAACATAAATTTTACTTATTTTATGTCAACTACATAATATAACAGTATAGAAATTTACAATAATGATTTAATATTTATTTTTTGTTTTACTTGTAGCCTTTAAAATTATATTTATCTATATTTTTACTAAATTAATTTTGTAAGAGTTCAGTATATTTTCATTAACATTTAATTCCAAATGTCATTTCATGTGTGTATTTTCTATTTTATAATTAAAGGAGTCCAAAACTGTTAGAGAATTTATGGTAATTCAAATGACTAGAAAAATATACTCTACATTTGCTCCTAACACTAGACTTTAATTTTCTGTGGTTTTCTTTGCTGTGAAATTGTTAGAAATTATAGCCTTATCTTTTGTTTGAGAAGTATTTGGGTAAAATTTGTATCCAGGTTTGACAGATAGTAAGTTTATGGGTCAGTGAATTTGAACAAAATTATACACCCTTGTTAGTACCACTGTAATTGAGTTATAGAATATTTGCCTCTTTCCAGAGTGCTTTCTTGTCATATTTTAAAGTTAATTCTTCCACTCACTCTCTTCCAATGCAATGATTTTATTCTCATTACCACTGACTAGGAATTATCATGAATAATTATATTTGTTTCTGTTTTGTTTGTTACTGTTTGTGTAGCTAATTTTCTAGGTAGATGGCATTTAAAATTTAGGCTAGCTTACATTATATTCAAAGTTTATGCAAAAATCATCTCAAATAATATATTGCTTATTACTATTTTAAATTTAAGGTCAATAAGTCCTTTCTTTAGCCAGAGTTATAGTTAGCACTTTAGCTAAATCTCATAAGAAGCAGTGTTGAGAGATTATGAGCTATGAGGATAGATCTCACTATAAATGTGAGCTGTACTTTTCATAGTCATGAAACTTAATGTTTTCAAGCCAATAATTGCTAGCATTTAATAAATTTGACAATAATGCTAAATTAAAGGATGGACCTGAAAATTAAATGAGATATTAGAAGTAAGACCATCTTACATTATTTGGCATGTTTTACTTACTATATAAATATTATTTGTTTCATACTGCTTCAAAGAATATTTCACATTCTATGATAAGTTAAGGCATCCTGTATCTAACTTGTGTCCTCTTTTTAGTGGGTCACACTGGGTGTTTAAATAGGTACAAAGTAGTGATCAAAGCACACTATTAGTGTATTCTTAAATTCTACCTAAGAAGAACAAAAACCAAAAAAGAAAATAAAAATAAACCTAATAATTAAACTGTATCTTAACACAGGTAGTAAAGAATTTCCACAAACTCAAGAAATGGAGACATTATTTATGACAATAATACACATGTAAAATCACTAGTCCATTAGTAAATATCTTAATGACAAATTTAAAGATGGAAACCAGTCTAAATATAAAGGAGGGAGTGCTTGAGACTTTTGGAATCATTGCTATTTTTTCTGATGTAGTGGTTAAAATAATCATGTATACATACAAACTTATAACTGAACACAAACTTTTGAAGTTTATTGTATACATTTCAAGAAATTAAAGTACATTGAAACATTTTTAATTACATGTCAGTTTAATATTTTAGTCATACAAGATTATTTCAAGTAATTGTAAAAACATTTTCAGCATATACATTGAGGGAAAAAGAAGCACAAACAATTTAAAATTTGTTTAGTAGTTGTATCCTTTGGAATAATTTTGGTATTACTTTCTAAAATTCATCTGTCTACAGTAGGTATAGCAAATCAGTAATTAAGTTCCTTTTGGCATCAAAGAAAATGCATACAATTGTAAATAAAATAAGTCAAGGTGAAATAAAATCCCAGAAATATTAATATTTGCCTGTAAATATTAGGGATTTGTAATTTTTTCTGAAAAATATATTATATTTCATTACTTAGAAACAGTGAAAATTCGTTTGCAACAAGAATACCTAGATTCTAGATAGTAGTCTCCACATAGTTTCCCACAAAAACAAGTTGAAATAAATGACTTTTGGTCTGCAACAAGAAAGAAATAAAATGAGCTTATAAAATTTGCAACAGGAAGTGAAGAATCTTTCAAACCTGATGAGATTATTTCAAATGAATACCAAAGACAGTATCAGCGCTTCCATGGCCAAACATAAGACAATTTCAACATCAAAGTCACGGTGTTTGAAGATTGGAACTCACAAAATTTCATTAGTTTATCATTCATTGACAACTTTGGAGTTTTGCTGTGTAGCAGCTCATTCTGAAAACCTGAATATGGAATACTAAGCATAACCTCATTTTCTTTATTGATTTCTCCTAAGGGAACCAAATACACGATGAAATGATATTCTTTGTAGAAGAGTTCCAGCTGAGGAATGTCAACAACAATGAATGTTCTGATATTTTATCCAACTTACATGTAATCAAAAAAATTAGCCTGCCATAATTTTATGCATACTGATAGAAGACATGAGACTCCTGGGTAACAGCAAAAGGACAATTTATTGTTAAATCAATAGCGATAGCCATTTTCTAGTCTAGCTTCCTAAACCCCAGTTACCACAGGGATTTGTGATGAGGGTCAAATGATACCAGCAAAAAGAGTCAAGTTTGTTAAAGAAGAGGAAATCTGAGCTTTAGGAAGATGATTTGTTATGGATTTCATTCAAATATGTTCAACATTTGCTCAAGAGGAAGTCATTATCATTATTACACTACACTGAAAAAAAAAACTTTCTCTACCAGAAGAATTGGCCACTCATATCTTTTGAATCTGTTTATTACATGTGTCCTTGGAAAGCTATTCTGGAGCAAAGGCTATTGGCATGAGTGCTGTCAAGATGTGAAGACATTTAAGATACCCAGGGATCATTGTCTACCAACAGTAAATGCAGAAGGAATATAGAATTACAAACCCATCATTTGGTAACTCCTAATGAAATAATGTATTTAGATGATGATTATGGTGGTTAGATATCCAGTAAAGCAAATGTTAGTGAGAAACTTATAAGTGGATTAGACTGATAATACCTAAATCTGCTGACTAAAGGAAAAAAAAAACAAAAAACTAAAAGTGAAATAGCCAGATATCATTCACCTCTTGATATGATGTAATGGTAAGTACAAAACAACACTCATGTTGTATTCTCAAAGAAATAGTTGAATCTGAATATTAACAACTTTCTAGATTTAACTTCCTGGTAAGTGGAAGAATATAAGGCTAGGTTTAAAAGGGATAACACAAAACTCAGTAAGTGGAAAGCTCTATAAGACTAGTTTCTTCAGCAAATGGTGTGCTCTGATAATATGTGATTGCCAAATTTCAAGCACCTGCATAAATTTTGTAAACTTCTGTATTTTCACAGTAAAGGAAAGATTGACTTACTGTATCACAATGACAATTTATTCCAAAAACTACAAAAGTTATGCTGAAGATAGGATGAAGTCTATATTTATTCATCTTAGCAGCCTCCAGCCGGTCATATAGAGACCTGAGGAAAGATAATGGTTAGAGCTGTAGAGGTCACAGAGAGAAGTCATAATGTGATATTCTGAGAGCAGTGCAGAACTTAACTGTAATTAATTATGTACAATACTGTACTTTGTTCAACGAAGTGCTTCTGAGGAAGCAGAAGTCCCTTTTCTGAGGCTGTGATGGCTTCTGTCTCATAAAACCAGCATATTTAGTACAATTTATAATAATTTTCTACCTCTGTACAAGGAAGAATTGTGCCAAATACTGTTTTGACTGTGGCCAAAGAATTTTTCAAAACCAAATCATATCACTTCTTTTTCTTCTCTTTTCTGGCAGGTTGGGTCTTTAGTTATTTAAGATATATGGATTGCCTCTTATTCAGTGAAATAGTTCCTGTAGTCTCTGGATGGTCCATCTTCAGCAGTCACAGTGTTTACAAGTACCTTAATGAGGTATGTTTCTCTTGTGTACGGAGTTCAGTTTCAGTGTGATTGAATTGATCGAAGAGCCTCATTCACCACTGAAGATTTGCTTTTTCTCTACAAGTTATTTACTACTTCTTTAGCATATGCTTTGTAGTGTTTTAGAGTGTTCCATTTAAATTATATACCACTTTGCTATTTAAATCAATGAATTTAAACTACTGCATAATGATTACTTTCAATTTGCTTTCCTTTAAGATGATATAATTAAACATGTTTGTTTCATCAGGTCTTACAAATGAACCAATCCATTGAATTAGGTTTCTATGACATTAGTTAATTCTTTGAGCTTATTTTTTTAAAATTTTTATTGCAGTTTTGGATATTAAACCAAGAATTTTGCACATGCTAGAGAAGCAATCTACTACTGAGTTACACTCCTATTATCTCTTGAGGGTTTTAAATCACTGAAAGAATTTGTTAGATCTGTGGCTATGGCAGATCCCTACATTTTCTCCTCCTTCTTAAAACTCTTTTCCTTTCTTATTTCTTTTCTTTTGTCACTTTAACTTTACCCCCATCTCTACTTCTCTTCACCCTCTTTCTCCCCCATTTCTTCTTTTGTATGCCTTTAGTGTGCCAGACAGTATGCTAATTATTAAGAATGAAATATTGAGAAATTCAGGAGCTGACCCTGACTTGTGTTTTTAAGCAGGGAACAATTTAGCTTGTTATTACTTCTATCTGTTGGTCAGAGAGATCTTTTGGAAATTAAAAGGGAAAATCAATTTTAAAGAAAGGTCCTTATACTCTAAGATATCAAGAAGTCGAGATGAATGAGGATCATACCCAACTAACATAGATACTTTCATACATGTTATTTTATCATAAAAATTCAGTTTAGATATTTTTACTTGACTGTCATGTCTGTCTTTAACACTTTAATGCATCAATCTACCTTTTTGAATATATTTTGAATATATAGCTTCAGTGTGATTGAATTGATTGAAGAACCCCATTCGTCACTGAAGATTTTGCTTTTTCTCCACAACTTACTTACTACTTCTTCAGCATATACTTTGTAGTGTTTTAGAGTGTTCCACAATTAAATTATATACCACTTTGGTATTTAAATCAATGAATTTAAACTACTGCATAAACCTAACCCTAACCCTATATATTCAAAATATAAAGTTATAAGAACTATTTAAAGTATCAGGTTAGTTTTATCATGTGTATATTTTGGTTTGTTTGTTTTGATTGAGTGTCCTCTTCTATTCATTTCCCTATGGCTATCTTTTTCTGTTTCTTTTAATGTCAGTTAATTTTTTATGAGATACCAAACATTAGAACTTTTTTTTATTTTAAAGAGAATAAAACAAAACAAAACAGAGTAAAACAGACCAAAACAGATCAGAACAAAACAATGCAAGCAATACAGGACTTCAAAACAAGACAACAAGAAATCAACAATGGCTACCATAGTGTCTCTTTGTTTTCTTCAAAATAGTTGTTTGTACCTTCACACACAATAAATTCAAACAAAACAAAATAGTATAAAACTAATCAAAACAAAAGAATGAAAGCATTACAGGCCTTCAAACCAGACAATAAGAAATCAACAGTGGTTACCATAATGTCTCTTATTTTCTTCAAAATAGCTGTTCATGCCTTCTCACTTATTGCAATCAAATAATAGAAAACAGACTAAAAACAATCAAATCAAAGAATTAAAGCATTATTGGGCTTCAAAACATGATGATAAGAAATCAGCAACAGCTACCATACTGTCTCATTTTCTTCAAAGTAGATGTTCATGCCATCGCACATAATAAAATCAGTTCTTGTAAACTCTTTAGGAGTAGTTCTAGGCATGTATAAGCCTATACATGTACATCTATCCATTCTGTCAAACATTAAAATTTTACGATATTGAATGTGTCTTACTTTTGTAGTTTTTTTAAGAGTGAACTTTCAATCATGCTGCAATTAACTTATGGAAATAAATTGAACATTTGATGACTTAATTTCAAGTTTTGATAGATAAGATCACAGTACTTTTAGGTCCAGGACAAATTTCGCTCCAATACTGAGAAAAGTCTTTCTTAAGTGCTCTATTCAATGCTGTAGGCATTATGTTTTTCCCTTCTTGCTTGTGAGAACTTCAGACATCCTCAGTCCTTGGTGAGTTCTAAGAATGGTTACCTTATTCTTTTTGGTGGTTCTTTCTTAGTCACCAATATTTTCTTTACATGTATTGACTTTAGATGCAATATTCAGCTAAAGGGAGACCTGGTGCACATTCCGTGAACTCCCCTTCTTTCTCTACAAAGCACTTTTTCAACATGTGACTATTTTCATTCTATCTGGCACTCTATGCTTTGTATCATGACATACAAAGTCTGACCAAATTGACCTCCTGAGATCTTATTTGTATATGAACTGCAGGAATCTACTTGGTTTCTGCTTTCCTTTGCTTAGCTGTGTTGTGTGTTTTCCTCAATTGGCCTGGATATTATCTCCAGGTAGTAATTTACAACAGCTGTAGGGATCATCTGATTGTTTTTCTTATCTCAAGGATCACTTGCCTTATGGTAAAATTGTTTCCTATATTTTTCCAAATGTTTTAGAGGTTTAAGTAACTGTATAAACCCAATCTTTGTTGTTTTACATTGGGAGAAAGTAGATCAATGTGGAACCACACTAGATAGATAGATAGATAGATAGATAGATAGATAGATAGATAGATTTGAAGTTCATCTAGATTGAACAAATTGCTCAAAATCATTTAATCAGGAAGCAATCCTTCATGATGGAATACAGACAACAGAACTCACAGGTTACTTTGTAACATTCATCCAGGTCAGCATTCACACACCTGCATAAGGGGTTAGGCAGGCCAAACACTGTTTGCACCACAAGTTTGGAAAATGCACCACTGTGTGAAAATTACTAAGTCCTCTAGTGAAACCAGGTAGTGGCTGCAGAGTGCCCAGTACAACCACTACTGCTCTCAGTATCAGCTGGGCAACCCAATATCACCCTGGGAATCTGAAACATTCACCTGAGAGAGGTTCTCATTATTTGACCACTGTGGAGACAGCAAGAGAGAGGGATTCAATCCCAGAGGGTAAGGACTGTGACACTGTTCCTAGAAACATCAGTGCTGATTCAGGGAGAAAGATGGTAGGGATGGTCTGGGACATGGTGTGAACCTGACCTCCAGAGAAACTTAGTAGCTCCAGTGGAACTAAAAGCAGCAAGTACTGTGTCAGAGCAAGATGACCCAGATGACTCTGCCTCAGACCAGCATCTCTCTGAGACCAGATACAGGTGGAACCACTATCCTGAGAGAGACCCTAAGGAACCACGAAGCTGGAAACTGCCAGCCCTCATAGTGCAGAGAAGCCACACATGTAGTGGAAGCTGAGGCTGTGTCCTTCCTGATCCTGGAGACCACTGGAGTTATAGGCTACAGAGTGACTAGGCTGGCAGCAGCACAGGTGGGAACTGGGGAAAGAAGGAAGGGGTGGGATGCGCTATGGATCTCACTGCAGGAACGTGACTCCTGAGCCTGAAGCTGAGACCTGTTGCAGGAATCCACAGAAACCCCAACTGCCATAGTTGTAAAAATATCACTGACCCTGAGATGCGGTAGGATAAAGACATCAACTTTGACACTCCACCCTGGAATAGTCATCCTGACCAGCATAGCAGGGTAATTGCTCTTTTCTTTTGCTTGTTTTTCATATTTCACTTCATACTATTAGGATTAGTTTTCAGGAAAAATAAACTCAATCAAAAATTGAATACATGAACTGAATAGAAACTTCTCAAAACAAGAATAATTGGCCAATAAGTAGGTCAAAAAATGTTTAACATCTTTTGCCATTAGAGAAATGCAAGTCGAACTACATTGAAAGTCAAATCTCACTCTTGCCAGAATAGGTTTTGTCAATAGTACAAGAAATAATGAATCCTAGCCAGGATATGGGATAAAAGAACCCTCCTACATTGTTGGTGGGAGTATAAATTGGTACAACTATTATGGGGATCTCTGGTAGATTCCTCAAATAAGTAAATATATAAATCCTGTTTGTTTCAGCTATATTACTTCTGAGTATATTCCTGAAAGAATTAGATAATCAATTATAGTAATATAAGGATACCCATGTTCATCATGACAATTCACAATCATTAAGCTGGGGAAGAGCCTCGATATATGTCAGTAGATGTATGAATAAAGGAAATGTGATATATGTGCACAATGAAGTATTATTCAGTCATAAGGAAGGAAATTGTGTCATTTTCAGAAAACTGCATTGAACTGAAAGACTATCATGTTTAGTGAAATAAGTCAAACTCAGAAAATTAAATATCATATGTTTTCTTTTATATGGGAAGCCTAAAGTATAAATTAAAAAAATGGATAAAATAAGAGAAGTGTGAGGAAACTAGGTCAACTCTTGGAAGTAGAAAAGTAGAGAAAGGAGAGAGTGAAAGGGAAGAGAGCAGTAAAGGGTTTGAAAATGATCAACATATGTAACGCACAAGTACCAATCCCCAAAAATATATATAATCATTTTGTGTAAAAATCATATATTTAGAACAAGAAAGCAAATATGCAAACCCTGAACAGTTATATAGAAATTCATATGTATGTTTCCCTCATGTATACTACATATTTTTTTCTGTACTGGGGATTGAATTTAACCCAGGATTTCGCAAATGTTAGACAAGTGCTGTATCACTGAGCTATATCCCCTTTTGAAATTTTATTTTGAGACAGAATTCTGCTTAGTAGCTGGATTACCAATATAGCTGGTGTTTATGAGTCATCAGGCCTGGATTATAACACAGATCTTTATTGAGAACCCTTTCAAGAATCCTGATAGTATCAGAAACCCGGCCAAGAGTCCCAATTGTCTGTCTCTGCTGTGAGAAAAATAAAAAATGAGGACAAGCATTCCTACAATGGCTGGGAAGTCAATGTCTCTGAATCCGACTTCTCCACTCCCAAAGCAGCCACTACTTATTACTGATAGGTGGGGCTAGCAATGGATTACAATTGATTTGAAGACTCCAACTCAAGAGGGTATACAGATAATCTTATGTTTAGAAGTATCTTTTGACCTGGAGTATAATCCTGTGATGACCCAAGAAGATGTAGATAATCCTGTGCTTAGAAGAGTCAGTGGGAAATCCCAGAAGAGTCAGATGGGTGGCACCAACAATCCCAATCCTTCCTTTCATCTCACAGGGAAATACGCAAAACCAGTCACTGTGAACTTGTGGTGCCCAACAGATTTTGATTTCACAAAATAGTTTTGATGTGGTGGGATTTTATAGATAAAATCTGGTTTGCAAAGGTTCTGACCTATGTATTTTCAAACTGAAGATTGTAGTCATATACTTATTTATTTTTCTGAGATGTGTTGTGGTCATGGAAGAATGAGAAGACATTCTGACAAAAAGGAAAGGGAGATATACTGAGGCCTATTTGTTTAAATCGAGGGTAGCTTGTGCATCGCACATAGGTCCTCTGAACCTCACCATCATAGAGAAAAGCAATACCCCTACTCACCCAGATTTTTAAAAACTCAAGGGTTAGAGAGAGCTTTGTGCTGACTATCAGAAAATGATTTCTGGAGGAGGTGAGATTAGGGCAAGTCCTTGAAATATCACTTCTGGATGCAGAAGAACCAAAGGGACTAGGGTATTCCTGGAAGTGAGATTGGGGGCAGGGGAGACAGGTGTATTCATATGCACAAGATATGCTTGCAGGATAAATTCAGGTAGAGTTAAAGGTTTAGCACCCTTTCTCAGTTCCTATATTCTATCCCAAGATGTGTTTGTCAGAATTTTCCCTGACCACTAATTACAAATAGGTTTTTCCACTGACTTGTCAAAGACTGCTATCCCGAAATGTGCATGTTCAGCTATTATACAATATAATATGTTATGTCTTTACAGAAAAACTTAGAGGCTTTGGATAGAAACCATTATACATGCAAGGCATTCAACATATAATTGATAAGTATGTCTGTGAATAAATGAGCTAAATTGTTCTATGCTACAGGAATCTGAAAAACAGTGTTTCCCTTTTGTTTCTGTTCTGTGTCTTCTGTGGAGGACTGTTTCGTCCTGCCATCCCTTTGAAGATGTATTTTAGCCACATTTCTTCCCAACACACATCTTTACCTTTCTACAGAAAAGAGAAGTGCTCTGAATTATGATTGTGTAAAGATATAATATATTTTGCTGTTTTAAACTTTATCAGATGTACAGTTTTTAAGAACTTCGTATTGATATATATGAGGTAGGGCAATGTATTTAGAACTGAGAGCAGGCTTGCCTATGCAGCTTAGCTGGAAGAAGAAAACTAAAACAACATTTCATTTGAAAGATTTTCAGATTATGTAATTTTCTTATCACAGGACTAGCTGGATATTTTGGAGGAAGAATATTTTCTTAGATTGCTTATAAATTAGTCTAGTTTTAGAAACTTATCTCTCTTGATAGGAGTATCAACTAGCATTTCTGGGGGCACAGATTACTCAACCATAAAATGGAAATAAATTACTTGCCTTGTTTATTTCACAGACTGCTCTGTCCCGCCTTTTGGGAAGAGACATGCTTGTATCAAAGTACTCAGTGTTATCATAACTGAGCACAGCGAGTAATTGGAGCAAGAGAAAGGAAGACTACAATGTAGAGTGGAGGAATATACTCTTGTGATCATAGAGTTTACAGAACACTGTGCTCACTAAAGAAGTAAAATCAGGTCAGGGATTTAGCTCAGTGGCCTAAGCACCTGCCTGGCAAGTGCAAGGTCGTGAGTTCGATCCCTGGTGCCACCAAAAAAAAAAAAAAAAAAAAAGAAGTAAAATCAAAAATAAAGTAATCACACCTTAAGTTCTTAATATTAGGTTTTGTCTGGAGGTATGGTAAAGCTTCTTAGTTTTCTATAAAGATGAATAAGTAACTACAAAATATTTTGCATTGTTTCCTATGTTTAAAAAATCATGTTGAATTGTCTGATACAAAGTTGACAAATTTAAATACTGTCACTGTTTGTTCTTGTAGCACATAGACTGTAGGTTCAATGTTGAACTTTTATGAAATACAGAGTAGGTGGAGCTCCAAATACATACCATGGCAGTAGAGCTCAATGACATATTTAGTCCTGTCTTTCTCTTACATAATTATAGAGATGAAAATTAAGCTATGTCAGGATTGGTTGATTCAAACTTTAACTGGAAGTATTTAACCCTCGAGAAAAGTATTTAATATAGCAGGGCAATCATATCCCATTACCAGAAAATTAACTCCCAGATCGTTTCCTAGAAAGAATCCTAAGGTGACATGCAAAGAATTCCATTAAGATATGTTACCTAACTGAGGTTTTGGCATGTGTGTCAGAAAGAACTGGACAAATGAGGAGGGAGGTAAAGAGTAACCACATTGTTTTTTCATTTTAAGTCAGGTAATAAGACTTGGATGTAACATGCTCCCAAAGATATGGATCAGAGGCTGCCCAAGATATGAACTGAGATCAACACATTTTGCTCTACTGAGAACATAATTATGATTTTGATTTCTGTAACAATTATCTGAAAGAACAGCGATTGATAAGAGAAGGAAAATCCTGCTCAAGACCAACACCTGCTGCCAGTGAAGGTAAAGGAATGACAGAATTTGATGACATCTTTCTACACAGTGGCAAAGATGCTACTTGACCTTGCAGAGGACAAAAGTCTGAAGGAGAGCATTTTAGCAAAACAAAAATGGAGAAAAATATAACTTATTTCATATGACTGTTGAATATAATTAAATATTTTAAATAATGTAGAAATTGTAGAAAGAAATTAATTTAGGAAATGGCTTAGTTGCTTCTAAACATAGATATCTCTGGAGTCCATAGAAAAGAAGAATGAAACCTATGAGAACATAAGTAAGGGAAGGTCTCAAGAAAATGAGGCTAATTGGCTCATTAGGGATTGCAGCCAGGTCCTCGAAGAAGGAATTAAGAAATGGCAATGTGTACAACAAAGTGGTAATAGGAGTCAAAAAGATAAGGGAAAATGTGTTCAAAGAAAGCCTCAAGGACTCCTTAAAATACCCATATATGTGTATGTCCAATGCAAATTAGATGCAACCAGACAATGTGAATCTCCCAAGGATTGAGACGGTCAGAGTTGAAGCCTAGGGGACCAGAACAAAAAAAGGCAATCTAATTGATTTTGTTTTAGGAAAATAAAAGTTTATGTTGTATAGTAATTTATTGTATATTAAGCCTTCTTTTATGGCAACTGATTGTAAAGTTGCCTTAACTGTTTTAAAATGAAATGGCTACAGAATGTAGTTTAGGTACACATAAATTTCATTAAGGAGAAAAAAGAATGTGTTAAAATTAGTGTGCACTTCAGCATGCTAATAGGAATAATAGTAATTAGAAACTTGATAGCCAGATGCTTGCTCAAATCACAGGCAATGTGACAGATACAAATGCAAACTAGTAGGGAATCTTTTGGTGGGGACTCAGAATACAGTCAATGTGCATTTCATAAATGTGGCTAAAACTCTGTGGCAAATAAATTTGTTTATGTTTTTATGTAAAGGCTCCACTAAATAGCTATGCAAACAAACAAACAAAACCAAAAAACTTAGCCTTAAAATGTGAAGGGAAGTTTTTTAATTGTTTTTAATTTTGTGAAGATAGCAATAAGAATGTTTTCATCTAAAACCAAAATAAAAGAAACATACATTGGATGGACAAAACCTAACCATGAATTCTATTTGTTTTGCTAGAAAAATATACTCATTTTATGTCAAATATTCAACCAAACCCTCTGGGATTAGGGAAAAAAATGAATGTCAATCTATTATCTCATAAAGTTTAAGTCGACTATAAGAAATAAATGTATATAATGGCTAATATGAAAAAAAGTGGCAAAGTGTAAATTCCTTCACAATAGTTAATAGTTTAGAACCAAATTTGTGATCCATCTTCACACATTTGCAGTTTACCCCCATTGTGAGGTGCCAATCCTCTTACTTCACCTTATGGGCTAAAGCTACTACTAATGAACAAAATAAAGGTGCCCAGGATTTAGAATTCCTAATTTGTATCCTAAAATTTTGCAGTGGCATATTTAGTATTTTAGTGGTTCTTCTTTTTAGGACATTTAGGACCAAAGAGTGTGTTGGAGTCCTCTCATCCCTCAATGTGTATCTATGCTCTTACATAAAGTATCCACTTATTTGAGTTATTAAAGACATAATTTGCCCCTCTTGTGTCTACACTAAAATCAGACTTAGGCATTCTGACATATACCTGCTTCCCTTTAAGCTCCACTCTAATTCATATTTTCCTTTTACTAGTTAGTTCTACTCTCAAGTATCTTATCTGTATATGAGAAATATATATATATATATATAAAATATTTGAATATATATAAAACATATAGATAATGTTTGAACATATATAATATATATTACATATACATATGTCTCTCTATATATAATGTTTGAAAAACATATTTCAGAGGCAATTAAAACAGAGGGAAGGTGTTTTGGTTACTTTTCTCTCATTGCTGAGACAAACACCTGAAACCCAAATTTAGGGAAGAAAAGGTTTATTTAGCTTACAGTTTCTGGTGGTTTCAGTCCATAATCAGCTGGCTCCAAGGCAGGGTAGCATAGCACTGGGGCAACACTTCAAGGCAGTGGTCAGAGCAAAAAAGAGCAAAGGGAAAACGAACCTCTTCTCCTCCCTTATGTTGTACACAGGCCACCCACGCCAGGGTGGGTGTAGCATTCACAAAATCTCCTTGCCCTCCTTTGCACAGGATGAGGATGTTTACAAAGTAAGAACCCTGGCTCCCTGCTGAGTATCTCAGTTAAACTTCTAAACTTTTCAAGTTGACACAATGTATTAACCATAAGAGAAGTTTAGGCCATATAAAGCCAAACCTCATAGAGACACTAATATTTATTCTTAGGAAGTTGTATTTCATATATTTTTATTGAACATGTGGATTTCAAAAACTAAACTGAAAATATTCAAAGAAAAATATTAAACATTTTTGTAATTAAGTTGTTGAAAATTTACACCCATTTTTTAATATATGAGGAAACAGATGATTAAATAAACTTATAACAATGGGATAAGCTGATGGTGGAAAATAAATTGTTTTTGATAGTATGGATATTTGGGAAGAGTTTCCACAGAGATAAAACATGAATGAAGAGTGTCAAAGGAGGTGCTTTCTATCTGGATTGCAAAAGGATAAGAAATACACAATATAAAGTAAATCAATATTCAAGATGGGGTCAGAATTGTTCAGATCCTAAAGAGGCAACTGGCTTCTGCGGCAGCCTGAGCAATTTCCAATATGCTATTTTTTTTTTGGAACTTTAATCAAAAATGAAATCTATATTGATTTCTGCCTTTATAAAGAGAATAAATCTTAGGAACCTTTACTTGAGCTAATTACTTGATCTGGGAAATACTTTAAAATATACTTAGCTGGGTATGCTTTGCAAATAAGTTGCAAGATAAAGACATTTTTAGCCAGGAGAGATTTTCGGTAAGATGCATAAGTTTCAAAAATAGAGAAGGTTGCAACTGAAGTATGTAGTCAAGCAGTTAACAAGTAACAGTACAGCAAAGACTAGTAATACATGGCCACATATAATTTTAAGGCAATGTAGCTGCCAGCAAGCTATGCCCAAATGTAAGTCTTGAAAATTCACAAAAAGATCTAAGTCTCTAAGGGGTAGAACTGTTCTCAACAAATGACCTGAACTGTTTTCTGGTCAAAGATGAGAAGGAGAATGTGATTAGAGAAAAGCACAGATTAAACAGGACCCATGTTTCATTTGCTGTCTTAATTACTCTCTCATCACTGGGACAAAATATCCAACAACCACAAATTAAAGGAAGAAAGGTGAAGGGATTTTTTGTTTGTTTGTTTGGCTTTGTCATTGATTTTTTGGGCGATTTTTAGCTCATAGTTTGTGGAGATTTCAGTCCACAATCAGTCGGCTCCAAGGCAGGACTGCATAGAAGAAGGACATGGCAGAGGAGGCTTAGTCATGGCTTGGTAGCAGGGAAGCAGGGCAGGAATAGGCAGGAGGAGGGATATATATAACTTCACCCCTTGAGCTCTGATCCACCTCTTCCCATCAAGCTTCACCTCCCAACATCATACCTGGCTATAAATCCCCTAGTAGACAAATACAGTATCACACGCCCATGATACAGTCACTTCCTCTTATGGTTAATACATCGTGTCAACTTGAGAAGTTGAGAAGTTTAACTGAGAGACTCAGCAGGGAGCCAAGGTTCTTACTTTGTAAATATCCTCATCCTGTGCAAAGGAAGGCAAAGATGTTTTGTGAGTGTTTCACCCACCCTGAAGGTTTTGGTGGGGGTGGCCTGTGTACAATTTGAGGGTAGAGAAGAGGTTTGCGTTTTGCTCTCTTTT